>SMGT01002688.1:233285-245678 GCA_004794575.1 Lanistes nyassanus
TAAGCCAGTTTCTAAGTACCTGAAATATTTTCCTCTGACGCTTATTTTTCTGACATCATGACGTCTTTGTTTGTTGTTGCTGACGCTGTCCCTGTTGCGTACCACAAAGTCAAAAATTGCTTTATATGATGAAAGTAATAACACTTTACTCACCATCTGGAAGAAAGCATTATAGATTAGCCAGGATCAAGTTCGACAACCCGCAAAGGATCTTCTCACCTGGACATCTTTCTCCCTACTTCCTGAGGTGTTAGTATCTGTGAGATCGCCGCATCAAGACCCCACCCCCCTCTCAGTGCACTCCCGCTTCACCCCTAACTCTCTTCTCTCCCATCCTCCCAAACAGCGGAGATCATCGGAAACCGACGACCAGAGCGGCTGTCGAGTGCTGCCCCCTGCAGGCCATAAACCAGGTGTCGCCACCACGGGGCATAACTGCGTGACGTGGTGCCAGCCCGAGAAACGTGCTTAAATACCGCTGACGTCAGATCAAGCCGTGGACCGCAGCGCCGCTGTTAGGGGTAAAGGGGCCAGGGGCAGTCACTCGGTACAGGCTCAAAACTGCCCTTTTATACGGCGTTCGATAGTATGCACCCTTTCGGTTTCAGCTAGGCCGTGGAAAGCTAACCAGTATGGCAGGCTAGTCCCATACCTGTGAATGTTATATATACACCGCCCCCCCCCTCCTTTCACGCTAACTCCACACTTTGTCCCCAAACCGGCAGTGATCTTGCAATCTATTCCTTTTTAATAGTTTTTTTTCATGAGAACTTTTGCGTTAAATGACATGTCGCCTACATAATGACATGTAGCTTACATAATGAAGTGTATCGTAAATTACGACGCATACTATAGATAATGACATGCACAGCATATAATGAAATTACCATACATAATGTCTACCGTACATACTTAAATGTTGATGTTTTTCCCCGCTCCTTCCATCCAGCAAGAATCTCCTTTCTGCCCCAGTGTGCCCCAGTGTCCTCAGTGTGCCCCACCATCAACACCACTCCCATAACCCTGAAAACAACAAAAATAATAATAATAGACAAATGGACAGACAGACCGAAGGACGGACGCTCCGATGGATGAATGGACGGAAGGATGAATATGTAGAGGGAGAGATGGACAGACTGGTGGAAAAGCAGGCAGAAAGAAAGACAGAAAATATTCGAACTACCATTCAGATCATTTAAGAATGAACCCTAAATCCAGCGAAGGGAGCAGTTTCTTTCGACAAAGAAATGGTTTGCGTGTAACAGAAGAGAATGGTAAAAGCTTGCGTCCATCTACAGATTACAGTTTACTTAGTACAGATTACAGTTTACTTATTACAGATTACAGTTTACTTATTAATTCGTTAATGAAGTATGACCTGGATTTTTTTTGGTCAAACAAGGTCAAAATAGAACAAATGTTAGATCTAAAAGCAGAAGTTGGTAGCGATCAGAGTGGATGATGAGGATATTCAAGAGAACTAGTGGGTGGGATTAACTATCCATAACTAGAGTTGAAAATAGTTAACAAATAGGTTCGTGATGACAGCAATATGTAATAGTCTGGATCAGGATTCATTAAAGCCGTTAAAGTCCCATATGCTGACATCCACAACTCTTCTCAGCCTTATAAACTTTCGACAGTTTCCGTGCCAGGGCTTAGGTTGCACGAGCGGGAATTACTTGAGGGTCAGGTGCAGGTGTTATGAATATTCCATTTCTGGAGGTCAGTCGAGGTCGGCAGCATGTCGGCACAGGAAGACTGGTTTAAGCCTTGCCCTCGGGCTCTGGTTTGTGTCAAAGTTTTGCTGTTCGCCCTAGTTGGAAGCTTATAAGGAGCTTTTGCTGTCGTTTAAACATCTTTCTCAGTTTTTTAAAGTACGCTGTGTGCCGGTACTTATGCTCATCCCCCTCCAGCCCTCCCACCCCCGTCAACCACCGAGAGATGTCTTCCTCGTTGTCACGTGCGCGCTTGCGCCTCACGAACGTCATCATTAAGTATAATTCTGCGAGATCGTCCATGTTATCTGCCTGCTCATCTACACCTCGCAGCGCCGCCAACTTCCGTTCACGTCACCGGACAACATTAGTCACTGCCGTCACGTACAGACCTGTGCACGTGTGAAAATCAGGCAGTCGGTCGCACCAAGCCAGTACCTCGCTTAAACTTAACCTGCTCACAATGGAAATATAGCTCCACTCATTGTCTTTTGCTAGATCGATGTATCTCTTTCTTATTTTCGTCCATTGGACTCCTATTCTTCATTTCCATCTCTCGCCCACCCACCCCCCTCTCTCTCTCTCTCACAAGCCACTCACACGGGAAACATATAGGCCTATACATGCGCAAGCGCTCGCTCAGACAGACAGACAGACAGACAGACAGACAGAAGGACAGACAGACAGAGATCATTGTAATCAAGGAATTTAAATCTTTTGATTGATTCTCTTGACTGCCCGTCAGGCGCATTGCATTTTGTTCTTTCCGCGATTATAAATTATCGCAGCTTTGGCGTCCGCCAGCTTGCGACGAGACTGAGACCGTTATGTTGATAACGTCATTTTGATACACTGCCTCAGTGTGGAGGGGGGGGGGGGAAGGCCTGCAAGTAGGTATTGGCGATTACACAGTGCCACCTGGTTTCTAACCGTCTCTTTCCTGCTTTTTGGGGGGAGGGGGGGGGTTTGAGCCTTAATGGATCTTTCTCCCTTTTTTTAGGTGCACGAACAGCCGTCAGCATCTTGCCAGCGTGACGAAGGCGCGTGCGGCACGCGGGGAGTCGTGCAACAGGGGTGCGTGTCGCCTGCATGTGCAGTTCCTGGCTTTTTATCCTCCGCGTCTCTCTGCGGCCAGCTGTTCGCCTCCCTTGTCACAGCATCGCGCACTCGTTCTGGCAGCTAGAGAGTCTAGTAACAGCTTGGTCTCTTCCAAAAAAAAAAAAAAAAAGCTCAAGTTGAAGGACTCCCGCGATCTTGTAGGTCCTTCCAGACTGCCCCCTCCATAGAAATGCCCGCCAGCACACTTCACTCTCTGTTTCCCACCTCCCGTTCTTTTCCACACCGATCGCTTACTATCAGGAAACCCAGATCTGTTTGTGTCCTTAAATACCGACATTTTCCTGCGTCTCCACAAGTTTATTAAGGACTCAAAACGCTTTTAACGATCGACAGTACTACTCGCATGTGCATTGTCTCACGTACAGTTTGTCAGAAAGTTTTAACAGTAATTTCTACTTTTTTTATCATAGGTATCTTAATTATTCTTATTTTCTATACTGATTCGTGGATTTTTCATCCTTCCTTCCTCCCTTCCTTCCCGTTTCCTCCATTCTCCTCCCCTTTTTTCACCAGTTAAAGTTTGTTATATTATGCCACGCTTATACTTCAAAACCTGCCTGTTGTTTACTTGTATGTGCCTCATATGTCGACCGCTCCCTGAGCAAAGCTGCTTGTATCACCACTGATGTATTTTTCTTGAAAATGGCAGTTAATAAAAAATAGGAAGGTGGGGGGGGGGTGTTGGCCATCATCTTGAGGGCTGTGCCCATCTCCTCTCCTTCGTTGTCTTATCTTTTCTAACCCGTGTGGCAGGTATCCCTTTCGCAGATGGATGAACTGTGGTAAGTGCGCTGCAGTTCACGGGTATAGATTTTAGAGGCAAGCTCTAACCACACGGCCACCCGCTTCCCCTGTTGTATTCCAATAGCAGCTTAAAAGACATGATCTGACCACAAGTGATTGGAAGATCTGCTTCAAACGTGCAGATGAAACAGTTCAAAGTTCATGGACTTTTTGCGTATACCTGTGCATACAGATGCTTGGTTGTTTGGTTTTCATCAGTGAAGGCTGTCTGAAAGGAAAGAGGGATGACGAGAAATGAAGAGTGAGTCGAAGTACAGGAGATATCGAACTTTATGCCCAGGCATATTCGTTCTCTTTTATGCTGAAGCCACTTGTTTCGAGTAGAGTCTAAATTATCCTTTTAAAAAATATAAAAAATACTAAAGTGCACGATATGGGCTAACGAAGGTTAGAAGAGCTATAGTGTACAGTTTAAAAAAATAAGGAAAAAATCCAGGGATGTGGGTGAAAAATGAGTAGCCATGACTGACACTGTTAATGTCCCTTATATCAGTATACCTGTGGGATGATGTGTGACAGCGTCCCGTCACCTGCGTGATGCACGATCAAGGCGCAGACGACAGTTTCGAGGACGCTGGGTGCAGTTCATCGACGTTCTTCTCCAAACTGACGGATTTTATAGCTTTTGTTTTTAATAACCTCAGCGTAATCTGTGGAGTGCAAAAATTAGCATGGTTGCCCCTTTCTGGTCTGTAGAAAAGTTGTCGTATGTCTCTCTCCCTCCGTCATCCACTACCTTTACACCTCCTCTCTCTCTCTCCCCCCCACCTGCCTTTATTGACCTTTTTTTCTAACTTCCATCGTTATAAAACGAGCGTGCTCTTAACCAGTACAGACTAAAATCATAAGCAGGTACGCAAATGCTTACACACGTCAAAAATTGGGTCGTGAAGTTTCTGACAACCCATTTCAACTAGTTTTTGTTCATCTTTGCACTTGTCAAACTGCCATACACAAGGGTGTGATTGTTTTATTGGACAAGCAATGTCTTGAGAGTAAAAAAACAAACAAACAAAAAACAGCATGCTGAGTGCTTTCAACAAAATCTTTTAAATTATGCGCATGCAGTAACTCCTTTTTTTCACCAAGAATGCCCTCTTTACTTTCTTCTTCAATTGCGTTCACGTTAAGCGCCCTTCTTAGCAGGACCCATTAGTATTGTGATTAGTATAGTGAAGTATATTCGACACACAGTAGTCCTGTTAGGAAAGACCTTCGGTGCCACAGTCTGTACTTCTCTCCAGACCCGTGACCTCCTTCAGCTCGTTCTCTCTTCACACCTGACCTTGGTGGCAGGTTTGACAGGCAGAGATGGCGCTGGACGTTGCCCTGCGGGGATTTCAGGTCGTCAGTGAGGCTCAGGACAGAAGAGCGGTTTCGGGAGAGGGTGGAGGCAGTGGTGTAATAAGAATATTTTACTGGAACATAGGGAAGTAGGGGACGTAATTTCGGGGATATTAAAACAGGGCCGTTCTGTCATTTTCAAAAACAGCGGAACTCTGCATAAATTCGGACCGTTTATCGCTCCTCCCACACACTTCCCCACGTGGCATACCTGCCGTTCTCTGCTTGTAGCCGGTGCAAGCAGAAGGCGGTTGACCTTGAACTGAAAAATCCGACACTGGGTCTGTCATGTTGAAGTCAAGACGATCTGAGAGAGATGGAGGAGGTGGCGTCTTAGTTCCCAGTAAAACGTTTAAGGTCGCGATGACTCAACAAAATCCAAACCTGCGCCAGATTTCACTTAAAGACATTTGAGCTATAACTCCCCCACCTCACCACACACAAGCACACACACACGCACGCACGAACGTACGCACACACACACGCACACACAGACACTAAACACTGAACTTCTAAACAAGACCAATCGGTCAGTTTGCCTATTTCCGGCTGTGATGATCTCAAACGCACAGCCATATTCAATACACATATCTTCCCAACGTCGGCAGATCGACTGACTCAAACATTAAGGCGTTACAAATTTTCAGTCCCCCCCCCTCCCTTCCCGCTAGCCAGACTGTCAAAGGTTTCTGTGACTAATTTTTGTTATAGTAAAATATAGGTTAAATTTATTACAGAACATGCATCTGCTCGGCAGAACATGTAGAATATGAATTTGTGTGGCGCAAACGCACCTCAGGACACTTTGAACAACATTTAAGAGATCCAAAACAGGTTTTCGCCAATGCGACCTTTGACTGGACACACGTGGACAATTGACTGACTGTGATTGGAGGACGGGTCGCCTGTGAAGCTTATCTATATCCATATCTATATCTATATCTATATCTATATCTATATCTATATCTATATCTATATCTATATCTATATCTATATCACAGAGAAAGCATGGACATGAACAAATAATTGAGTGGAAAACATAACACAGAATAACACTGAGCTATCGAAGAACGGATTAATGAACGAACAAACGAACAAATAAACGAATGACAAACTTAAAATACCAACAAGGTAATTATAGGAACACTCTGTACCTGTTTGCGTACATATGAGCTCGTGCGTGCGTGCGTGCGTGCGTGCGTGCGTGCGTGCGTGCGTGCGTGCGTGCGTGCGTGCGTGCGTGCGTGCTTGCTTGCCGGCAAGCAGCGGCGGTCATCCCATTTAGGCACTCGATTGGCCGCTGATTTGAAGTCAAGATGGAGACTACAAATATTTACTCCTAACGGACAGGGTTGGTTTGAATCTACCTCACTGTAAGACAGGGTAACGCGCCTGTGGTCTGGTCTAGTTGCAGGAACTAGTGTCATCGCTCACAGCCCACGTGTCCTAGGACTTGATTCTCTGTTCCTCACATACGCACCTCTTCTCAAATCTATCACTAAACACGATATTTCAATGCGATAAAGAAAGGCCACTCTCTCCATCTCTCCCCATCCCCTTTCTCCCCCCTCCCATTCTTTCTTTCTTCTACATTCATTCCTTTGTGAATCCCTTGTTTCTTTTTCTTTCTTTCCTTCCCTCCTTTTTTCCTTCCTTCGTCGCTTTTTTCATCTCTTTCTTTCCTTTCTTTCTTTCTTTCTTTCTTTCTTTCTTTCTTTCTTTCTTTCTTTCTTTCTTTCTTTCTTTCTTTCTTTCTTTCTTTCTTAGTAACCCGTTTTAGCTTTTGATTAAAACCACAAAGGTTCTGACTGTGTTTTATCACACCATCACACTATCCAATTCCATTTTCTTCGGCAACGAAAAATCATCATCATCATCATCATCATCATCATCATTATCATCATTATCGTTATTTACATTGTCCTCGCTTGCGATTGAGATTACAGATCCCTTAAACCGACAATTTAGTGATCGTCACAGATCCGTGACTTTTGAAATATAATTAACACACAAAAAGCCTTCTGTTCACTAAGTTTTTCTGCCTATTTTTCCATCTGTTGAATATCGAATATCGTTGTTTCCTTTTCATCTCTCTCTCCTCCTTCCTTTCCCCTTTTTCTCATCTCTCCCCCTCTTTATTCTTTCCTTCTTTGTTTCCCTGTCGACTGTCTTATTATCGTCAGGTTTGTGTGGGTTTTTTCCTAATATTATTACCTTCCTTTTCCCTGTTTGTTGTTATTTGCCTTTCCTATCCTCGGCCATTAATTTCCACCGCCTGTAAGTACCGAATGACAGACAAGTAGGATTAACGTGTGCAGCCAGTTTCATGACCCAGCGCTGTATCCTGGAAGTGACAGTGGCTCACCTTAAATCTTGTGCTCGCCACACCTCGTGCAGGAAGGAACACAGTCAACAGCCCCACGAATTGGCCGAAAGCAGTAGCCTGATGCGGGGTCGCACCTCTGTGCGAAAAACAAACAACTTTAGTACCCCCTACACATACCCTCTCCCTCTCTCCCTCTCTCCCTCTCTCCCTCTCTCTCTCTCCCTCTCTCCCTCTCTCTCTCCCTCTCTCCCTCTCTCTCTCTCTCTCGGCTCTGCAAGTCACACGCATGCCGGCAAGTATACACCCACAAATGCATGCGAGCATACGAGAACACATATGTATTTGCGTCCGCATGCGATATGTGCGTACGTGATTTTGCGTGAAAGGTGCAGTCTATATTTAAGCATTTATGTAAGGTGTCATGATAACTTGAAAATTTGTGTTTTATATAAGTCGCTTGCGTCTTAATTTAACTCCTCGGTCCCGGATGTGATGTCCGTGGTCCCGAGAGAAGCTGCTGCGTGTCATCCAGGCATCCGTGTCTAGCCCTGTCCTTGTGTCGGCTGTTTTTACAACTCAACAGTTAACCTTGAAAAGAAAGGTCCTTTAGTGTTATATTTTATTCTATTTGTTTCTTACGTTTGAAAGAGCGGGGATTCGGACTAGGGTATTCATTATCTACCCAACAACTCTTCCACCACTCCGTACTCTTTCTTTCTCCCCCTCCCCCCACTCTGACTTTTTCTTTGCTTTCTTCTATTTTCGATTCTTTCGTTTGTCAACCATTTTTTCATTTTGGTCTTTTGTTTATGTTTACTTTGTGTTATTAATTTGTTGGTGTTGTTTCTTGTTAGCCTTTCTATATTCATATCCCTCAAACCCCCCCCCCCCACCACCACCACTTTTTTTGTTTTTCCATTCTTCATTTTTTTCTTTTCTTAATTTCTTCTTCATTTTCTCTTTGTTCCTCTTGTCTTTCTTTCTCTCCTTTCTTCTTTTTTTCCTTTATTTTTCGGTAGGTTTGTGTCATTCCTTCTTTCTTCGTTTTTTCTCTCCCCCCCCCTCCAGCCCAAGCCATTATTCTTTGAGGTTTGCGTGTCGGCTGGATGAGGCTAAGTATGCGCGTGCGCTCTACTTCTGCTCATGCTTGCCGCTGCTGACGTCAGTCCTACGAAATAGCCAACACATACCGTGAATGGTTTTTTAAATTCTCATTGATCTATAGCAAGCGCGAGGCACCCATGGAACTACCCACGTGACGCTGATTCGGGGCCCCTCGCCACTGGTTTGTCCAACAGGGCACTGTGTCGTCGTCTGGATCTTCTCCGTTTGCCAGCCCGCTTGCCCGTCTGCCTGTCCGTCAGCTTGCCTACAACTGTCTCGTGCTTCCTTTCTTTCTCTGTGCTTTTCTCTTTTCCTTCCTTTCTCTTTTCCTTCTCACTCCATCCACTCTTCCATCGCGCTGTAGTCACCACTCAGGCGGTCAGGTGGCAAACGTCACCTTTTGTCGCTAAGACAGCGGGGATCGTAAATCGTGTGTTCAGATCTCGGCTCTGGCCCACGTCTTTTCTCTGTATGTGCCACCTGCACCTTTTCACATATTGGGTTACCCGTGCGTACGTATGGTGTCGTAGTGGGTTGGTCAGTGCATGAAGCGTGTGCACCTCGGTGTGGGTGGGTGTCATAAACAACCTGGTGTGGCTTCACGCACTGTCCAGGGGTTATGACCTAGTAGAGGTGTGTCTCATCATAAATGAAACATTGCTTTTATCAGACAGAACAATACAACGTCGTAAAATCTTTGCTTTTGCGTTCAGAACGAGGCATTCCGGAACGGGCATGTTTGTGTGGTTGTTAGTGCGCGGACGTGCACACGATCGCGTCAAATCGCACAAACTCCCGTGTGCTAAGCTGACTCAAGTTATAGATAAGCCAGGCGTGCGTTGCATAAGTTTGTTTTTGCTCTTCTGGTCATAAAAACGATCGTAAGGCTCATGCTTCCTGTGTGTGTTGGGTCCTCCTTCACGTATGGACAGGCGATGCGAACGTTCATGCAAGCTAGCCCATAGTCCGATCGTGCTAGTGTCGACATGTCTTTAAATTCGCCGAACTAGCCCCATGGATTTCGTAAAAGATGTGGGCAGTTTATTAGCAGAAAAGATCGAAATGTGTCCGGCATAAGGTCTCGCTCATCTAACTTGGTCTCAGCGCTCCTCTTTCCTTTCCTGGACTATCTGCCACATATGTGTGTGTGTGTGTGTGTGTATGTCTAAAATATGTGTACATATATTAATGTGTGTATTTATCTTGTATAAATCTACAAATATATACTAATAAATACAAATTTACACATACACATGCGCATACACCCACATACGTATACACATACATAAACATTTTCACTGAGGAATATTATTCACAAAAATAACTGCAATGTGCTGTTTGGTATGAAGATTTAGCACACCCCGATTTGGAGCATAGTGTTCCTATAAATAACCCATAAAAGTTACGCACTGTCTGTTTTTGACCACGGCAATCCTTTAAGATGGGATTCCCTGCGCGACCTCTAGTGTTGCTTTTTTTTTTAAGACAGTGCATTTTTCATTGAAAGTGCATTGCGTCCTTGTAGCCTCTCACCAGGAAACAAGCAACGACGACCTCACAAGGCCCTCTATTAAAAGCCGCGAAAGATAATTGTTTGTGTTGAGGTGACACTAAACAACATTAGCCACTGTACAACGAATTTTTAGTCTGCATCATCTTCCAGATGTAGATAAACTTTAGAAAAGTGTACACGTGTTACTAATTTTCGGTCTGAGTCAGTGGACTCTAAACTCATTGTGTACTTGTAAATATTGTGTGCATGCGTGCCTAAAAGCGTGCATGCTTGTGCACCTGTTCCACCCTCAGTCCTTCACATCGTCATTTAAGTGTGTGCAGATGTGTATATTATATTTTTGTTATGACTGTCGTGACATTGATTCAATAAATACACGCACGAGTCCAATAGCGGAATTGCCTTCGAGATCTAAAACGGATAACAATTTCACGCCAGGAACATTTACGAAACACACACATCAGTCAAGGATACAAATCAAGTCCTCTTCTCCCTCCCCCAACCCCACGACCGCCATTTATTTTCCCTTCGTGGATTGTCAGCCGCAGTCGTCTTAATTCAGTGAAGCGTGAGCCTCGCACAGTGGACCCCCAGACGACCAATCAGCGACGGCGTCTTTCGCGCGTGCACCAAGGGTGTGCGCGCGGTGTCTATGAATAGCTATCTGTCTTTCATTTAAGCTTTCCTCGACTGTCCTGGCGGTGTAGTGACTTAGTTAGCAGCGGAGCAGACGCCCATGCAGTGCAGGAAAAGATATTTTGTTGACAATGTAGCTCGGAGTTCGTAACACACTACTCTTCTGGTGGCATCTGTAACGTGAGCGCGCTGGACTTCTGCGAGAATTGATCACACAAAGGGAACAAATTACTACACGCAGATTCGCGGGAATTCAATATACATGTTTTGTGAGGTTTGCTGGAAGTGTGGATCCAGTGTTCCTGGACATTTCCTCTAGTGCTTTTTTTTAAACAAGACAATAGCATTCTTATTAAACCGCGATGGTCTGGATAAACCGTTACAATGGCTGTGCTCTAGCACACAGAGGTATGAATTATGATTTTTTTAAATACAACTTCATTTTAATTGTCATTCATATATTCGTTCATTCAGCCTCTGAACAAGGCGCCCTTTCTTTCTTTCTTTCTTTCTTTCTTTCTTTCTTTCTTTCTTTCTTTCTTTCTTTCTTTCCTTCTTTCTTTCTTTCTTTCTTTCTTCATGTGTGCAACAAGCACATGCGCAGAGTAAAGACTTGCACACTTGCTTGCACAAACAAATGCAGATGCGTACACGTACTGACGCACGTGGAGACAGACGTGCAGGTGCACGCGCTGACGTACGTTGAGCACAGAGAGCGTAGAAAAACTCTGGAAGATGAAGAGAAGGACATGTGTATAAGCACCTACAAATCCATACAGTTGCGCATGCACGCGCACGCACAAATTACATATATATATATATAAAACACAGCACCCGCATAAGGAGAGTAACAAACGTTCGCCAGTTAGCGCCACCTATGATCGAAACTGAAAAGCGGAGGTTCCTGGAATAAGGATCTTGTCGCTCGTTTTTAAACGAAATCTGTGACGTGTATTTTAAAAAAAAAACTCTAGTGATTAGGTATGAATGCACCGAAACGGGATGTGATCAGGCACGCCTTTTCAGTCTACAGTTGATTGAGAGGGATTGAAATCCCGATTGACACCTGCTTGTACCGGATGTTACCGAGTTGAGAACGTTCTAAATTAAGAGGGTGGTCTACGAAACAAAAGATTGAGCAATGCCTTGTGATCACCCACTCCTGACATGAGATGATACTGTACGGGTGAATTTAACACTCGACAAGCTTAACGTTTATAGTTCACACGTATTTTTAACTTACTGCATAAATAAACGAATACAGTTCGTTTTTTGAAGTGATGTTACGGAAAATAAAGGTTAAGACTTTTCAGAGAGAGAGAGAGAGAGAAAAGAGTGGAAAGACGAAATCAGCAGTGGACTTGTCACGTCATTCGTTAGTCCTTCGTTCCAATTAATGTCTGTCTCCGGTCGTCCTCAGGCTCGCAGAGAAACCACAAGAAGCCTCTGACACACAGAAGATGGACGGATGGACGGACTGACTGACGGACTGACTGACTAGCAGGCAAGGAAGTAGCCATAGAGAAAGACGGACAGATGGAAGAGAGAACGGAGATAGATATACACAGGCGTCCATACGTGAAGCCCTGATGTCAGCACCTCACGTCACTCTGTTGAAAGTCATAACAAGACTTTTATAATTACTCTGACCACTGACAGTCATAGCAAGACCGCTACTATAAATATTCTGACTATAGACAGTCATAGCAAGACCGCTGCTATATATATTCTGACTATAGACAGTCATAGCAAGACCTCTGCTATAAATATTCTGACTATAGACAGTCATAGCAAGACCTCTACTATAAATATTCTGACTATAGACAGTC
>SMGT01002688.1:246286-262238 GCA_004794575.1 Lanistes nyassanus
TGTGTTGCAAATAACGTGACGAGGCGTGTTGTGTTGCAGAACTCAAGTTCCGGCTGTTGTCGACGTCGCAGCATCGCCCGTCCTCCGTCGATAGCACACTGCACGCCATGCCGTCAGCTAGTCCTCTGTACAATGTAAGTTCTATTCCATGCTTTTCTCTTCATCGTTCCCTCTTTTATTTCCCCCTTCCTTCCAGGTGAAGTAGATAGTCGAGTGGTTAATGCGGAGGACCCATATCCCGAGGGTTCCGGTTCGATACCTGTGCGCAGCACCATGGTTCCCCCAGGTGACCCAGCTGTGAACGGGTGCCTGACCCCATGGGTTAAGGAAGGTAAGGCAGCGAGGGAGAGGGGGCGGGGGTGGGCACCCCCCTCACAATACTGATCCACAGAATAGTTGGGTTTCCTACACCCCCACTCCCCTACTACCTTAAGGTCACGGGACGTCGTTTACAATTACCTTTTTCCTTCCTTCCTTCCTTATTTCTTTCTTTCCTTCCTTATTTCTTTCTTTCCTTCCTACTGCTTCCTCTACCGTCCATACTGAATCGTGTCGTCAGCATGTGAATCTTTGGTTAGCATTCCCCTGCTCTCGTCTGCTCTCAACCAGTTTTCCTTCCTTTCGCTTTGGATGTCAGGTGGGCAACAGTTAGCCCTTCCCACCAAGACAGTAGAAGTTGTGGGTAGTGGGTTCAGATCCTCTCTTAAGCATACGTTGTTCCTCTGTATGTGACACCTGTTTGCATAGCCGGCAGCTAGTTGCTGAAACGGCGAAAAAATCCAAGAAATAAGCTTTCTTCCATCTATGCCTTCATAAGTGGAACAGACTAGATTGTGATGTGAAGGTGAGAATCACAACGAGGCGGAACACGTGACTTTATCCAGCCAGAGTACTTCGATGTGAAAACCTTTTTTTTTTTTTTGGCAATGCTAGGCTTTTAATATCACTGGTGCTAATTATAGATCACCTGCGAGTCCTTTACGCGATAGAAAGTGCAAAGGGAAGCAAAAACGTTCACCGTTCGCACCTGGAGCATTTCTTGATGCTTTATTTCTCCAGAAGAAAAGGAAGCATTGGGTTTTTGAACTTAGATACCACAAGAATGTCGACCATCATTTGATTAGTCAGCATCTCCAGCGTAAGCCCTGCGTGCTGTTGCCTGTGGCTACAAGAGCGCCACAGGCAGATTTATGACAATGCAATGGCCAAACCTACGACCGATTACTATTTAAATTTTTTAAAGTTTCTATTTCTGTTTCCACTGATATTAGAAAACCAAAAAAGCAGTTTCGCTACAATATTTGATGTTCACCTGCCCCACTTCTCAGGTGTTTTTTTTTTAAAGATTCGAAAGGTTTTTTTCCCTGATGCTTTGTATTTGATGAGTGTTGCAAATGTTTTATTTGTTCTTTTTATTGTCAGTATTGTAAAACAAAAAAATTAAAATACCTCCTTAAAAAATCCCTTGCATTAATCCTTTTCATCCTGTTCTATTCTGCTGTCTGCAGCAGTTTCCAAACGGTTTGGTTGATCCAGATTGCCCGTACCGGTATTCTAGCGGCTCTGAACCCGTGCCGTACTCTGCCTGCACAGTCCCTGCAGACGCTGTAACTGGCGGGGGCTCGAAACTGCCGCTGGAGTACGACCCTTTCAAGTTCCTATCTGCCATGACGGAACAGACCCTCTTGGACGGCTTTCCGTCCCAGTCAACCTGCGCATGCGCGTCGGGACCCACCGGTTCCCACTTCCTCTTCGGCGGCCAGAGCGCGCCTACGCAGGGCAGCTACCAGTGTGCGGCCACGTCACCTCCGACAATGACGTCATCGCCGCAACAGTTTTTTGCGTCACAGTCATCGGGGTGCTGTATGTACTCCCCAGACAATCCTGCACATGCGCAGCGCCTGGGTGGCTTCACCGCCGCAGGAGCAGAGGGAGATGGGTACGGGGTGTCGCAGGCAATCCGAGGAGGGGGAGGGGAGCCACCAAGCTGCAAGAAGAACTTTATCTGCTCAACCGAGGAGCTGATGGAAAGTGAGTCTGTACATCACTTCTGCATTAGCGAGGTGTTACAAGCAGTCCTTGTGCATCTACGACGAGCAGCATATCTTTTCCGACAATGATTCACGATTTCAACAATTATCTAAACATCACTGTCGCTTAATTACTGCTACAAGAAATATTTACGAAAATATTCTTTACAACTGTTTTGCTTTGCCCTGTCTTAGGCCATCATTTTTTCTTCCTTGCCGTGCTTGTTGCTTTGCTCACTTAACGAAATCGACTGTGTCATGATTTTGTCTTCTTGTCTTCTGACACTTACACAAGTGTGTGTGATGTGCCGTGTGTTGCAGGCGGTGACAGCGACAGCCTGCTGAGCTGGACCAGACAGCACCCGGAGCACTGGTCACGGGTGGAGGTACTCGACTGGCTGTTCTTCGTGGCGCAGGAACGCGGCCTTGACATGCAGGACTTCCGGGGCGAGGCCTTTCAGTCCCTGACCGGAAGTCAACTGTGTCACATGACCATAGATGATTTCATGCGCCTTGAACCCAAATATGGAATCCTCCTTTACCAGATGCTCAAGAAATTACTCAGTGGAGGTGAAAGGAGATTTTTGTAGTTGCTGTTGTAGTTTCTTTGTTCAGAGCACTTCACCAGAATCTGTATTTACGCAAAGAGAAAATGCACACTTACGGTATGCACGATACACACGTGTGTGTGTGTGAGAGAGAGAGAGAGACTCCCCAAAGTCACTCTATAAGGCGGGTATTTACATCTATAATGCAGTTGAATGTGTACTGGATTTATTAGTTAAAAATTTACTTAAAAAGACAGTAAATTTACCGATTTACGTCATGGCATATGCATCCACAGATGTGGGAAGCCTGATGTTTCGTACTTACATAAGTGGGAAGGAAGCAAGGAAGGAAGGAAAATAAAGAAAAAAAAACCAAACAATCAAACAATTGCACAAAAAATCAAAGAAATTTAAAGCACGCAGAAGCTCTCTTTTTCTGTCATCAAAAACAATTCCTTATTTTCTTGTGTTTTTCATCAGTGCTGTTTTCAAAACCAACAGAAGGCCAGAACCTGCAGGCTAATGGAGACTGCCCAGAACTGTCGCCATATTCAGCGGTGTCATGTGACTCTTCACGTGACTCGGCTGACGCTGCTGCATTTCAAGGCTACCTACTACCCCGCAAACCCTGTCCCAGTATGTTGCTGTTCCATCTCTTCACATCGCATTTCTAGTGTTTTCTAACTAAATTCCTGTGCCCTGCTTCGTTCGTCGACCATCGTTTTTAATCTTCATTTTTTGCCAGGAGAAAACAGAAAAGAAGTTTAAAAAAATCAAAAAATAAAACCGGAAAGAATTGAAAGAACTAAAGTTGAAAAAAATTCTCCGAAAACATTTATGACTACGAAATTTGCTCGGCCATCAGTCTAAATTTAAAACCTTGTGATACCAAGATTTTGCAAGAAATTTGGCCTCCATAGTTAGCTTGGTTACAACGTTCTGGTGATTTACAACTGTTCTCGAGAAGCACCATAAACGAAGGACGACAAGGATGTGAAATAGCTTATAGTCAAGTTGTGAATTTTTGATATAATTGCATCAGCATTCTATTAGCAGCTTCTGCGTGTGTGCACAATATTTTTTTCCACGATGAAAAAGACCACTTAACAATCAGGGCTTCAAACATCCTCTCTTTTCCGCCGCCAACACAAGTGATTTCGACTTTTTGAAAAATCCGTCGGTCAGAAAAATCGACAGTGTTTACAAAATAATTTGCCACTATGGCTTTAATGTAATGGGGAACAACCTATATGTGTGCTATATATAGTGTGCTGTGCATTTTTAAAAACTGATTGCCATGGTACAATCCATTGCTATGTATAATTGTAAGAAAAGCTTCAATGTATGTGTCCCTTTCGTGTAAACACTGTATATTTCGTGTATATCTTTTAATAAACTGAGTATTTTCTCTAGTGAATTTCCTCTCTTTTTAAGCCTGGCTGTTTGAAGCCTTGAACAATTGCTTGCATTGTTCATTCCCATGTAAACAAGAAAGTCAATGATTTGCTTTATGAGCTTTTCTTGTCGGGGTTGGAGGAGGATGTGCGAAGTGCATGCATCCGTCATTTCGTTCGTTCCTTCCTTCCTTTGTGTGTTTGTTATTTGTTCGTTTTCTGTTTCATTTCGTTTATCTGAACTTACATGCTTCTCTGCATTTGTATGTTTTCAGACTTCTCCGCTCACGAAAATTACTGGAAGCAGGAGAGAACAGAATGGAAAGCCCAGCGAACAGAATCTCTCCAGTCCGACATTATTGACATTGACTCCTACATCGACTTCGATCCTACAGACGCGCCGAACATACCCGCCACCACCAGTCAACAAACCTGTTGTAAGTACACACGTCAGGCCGTAGTTTCCGCGGCGATTAGCGGTAGACGTTGCTGAGTGGTGAGGATGATAGTAGAATAAGTGAAAACTTAAACAGATTATAGTCGTTGGAGTGGAGGTGGTGCCAGAGATGGCTGTGATATTAAGATGACGGGAGACAGTGTGTGCGTGTGTGCACAGTTACGTGTTATTGCAATCTACCCTCCTTGGTGACGGTACCACCCAAACCTTAAGGAACTGTCATGAAATAAATATCATTACCTCCGCACGCTGATAGGCGTTTCCTAACTGAGTACATTTTCGCCGAAGAGTTCTTGACTCTGGTCCGAATAAAACAGAAACTGGAAATGCGGCTTTTGTGTGATCTCCGACGTACATTTGATCAAGTGTACCCGATTAGGAAAACCCTTAAAGTGCTCTTTTCTTCAAAGCCTTGTGATGGGTTACACTGGTGTTCTTAGTCTCTTTCTGTATATGAAACAGCCCATAAATTTAAGAGGAGAAGGAGCCCTATGGCAGTTTACACACGAAGAAGAAGAAAGGAACAGGGCGATTTGTGCAGAATCTTATCTGTAGTACGAATTTGTCTCTCCTGAACAAAGGCTTGGTGCTTTTAACGCGATTTCAACTCTTGTGAATAAAGGTTGGGTGGGTTTAGTACGATTTCGCCACTTGTGGATATAGGCTTGGAGGCTTTAGCATGATTTCATTTCTTGTGAGTAGAGACTTGGTTTTTTTCTTTATTTCCCGATACACGAATAATAGTGCTGCTACTGGCCATATTCAAACATGGAGAAACGTATTCGACTTTAAAGATCACGCGTTTCACAGCAAGGGTGTGTATGTCTGTTTCAGCCGTTGACCAGTGTCCATCAGAGTTCGACCCTGTCTTCCCCCCAAGCTACCCGCCCACTCCCGTGAGGACGTTCTGCTATTACCCGGGCGGTTCCTACCCCCCGCAGTTGCCAAGACGACGGCCAGGAAGACCAAGGGTGAAAAGCTTACCCGAAGATGAAGAACGTTCAAGTCGTGACAAGAAAGGTAAAACTATCTCATGTCGATTAGTCGTGACAAGAAAGGTAAAACTATCTCATGTCGTTTAGTCGTGACAAGAAAGGTAAAACTATCTCATGTCGTTTAGTCGTGACAAGAAAGGTAAAACTATCTCATGTCGTTTAGTCGTGACAAGAAAGGTAAAACTATCTCATGTTGTTTTCTTGTACTTAAGAACAATCCCCTCTGTTTGCTCAAACTTCATTTTACTTTATTATCCTGCACTACCTTAGATTTAGTTTAATTTTGATTGTGAGTTTCATATGGTAGAGAGCGAGAAGAGCTAAATGCATGAAACAGACGAGGTGAATTATTTTACTCGGCAGTAATCAGTCTGTAAGACAGAGAGAAAACAATGACAGCAAAAAGGCAGACTTTATTTTTAAAAGATGGAAACGAAGATTAAGATGAGTAAAGCGTAGCAAATAAATTGCGCGCTGTACCTACAAGCAAATCAGTTACAAGCATCATCATCTTATAAATTTCAGATAAGAGTGTATTTCAACTAGAAGCAAATTAAACATTTTGGCTCCTTATTATGTTCATGTGTGCGGACAGCATGTGGGTTTTTTCCCATCTGCGTCATTCTTCTTCGCGTAGTCTGTTAGTCGTCTGCTTAATCCAGTATTTTCTGACGAAATAACTCTGTTTGTTTCTTGAATATTAGTCAAAAACCAACACCTGTGGGAATTCATCTACGAGACTTTGCTCAACCCGCTGTACAACCCACAGTACTTACGGTGGGAGAACCAAAGGGAGGGAGTTTTCCGGTTTGTCCAGAGCGAGGCTGTGGCCCAACTATGGGGTTCTCGGAAGAACAACGAGAATATGACTTATGAAAAGCTCAGCAGAGCAATGAGGTACAAACAGTTTTCTGTATAATAGCAAACGCGATATATTTTTTAAATCTTACCTTTTATGCAGATTGAGTGGTATTTTTATTTATTTATTGGTAATGTATCCTTAAAAGCCGGCCCAAAAAGCATATGCAGAGTTTCTCTATGGTTTTATCTACATTAGTTATTATTTTTACGAACTGACGAGGTACAAATTTTGTTCGTTCGAGCAATATTTTCATCTGAGTATACAGAGTTTAGGAAGAAATTATTGCATGTCTACAGGCACTACTACAAGCGAGGAATCCTGGAAAGGGTGGAAGGGAGGAGACTCGTCTACAAGTTCTCGCGGAAAGCCATGGACAGAGTGAGAGAAAAGCGTCACAATTCCGTCTGAGCAGCTTGACAGTCTGATGTCACTTCATCACCGCTGATCACTGACATCTTCTCTTGATGGATGACATAAACTGGCCATCGTCCAGACATTATGGAGATCGTCACCTTGGCTACCATATCAAGCGACTTTGACCTTTCTACTATATTAAGTTATTGACAGTCATTGTTGTGTGTACATGGTTACGTGTAATATTCGTACCAGAGGACTACTGCACATTTATAGAACTTTGTGCTTATTAATTTTTCAGCAGCCCTCTCTGTACTGGTCAGTACTCATATGCTGGTGGCCTTTACCTTGGCTCAATCGCTCTACGTGTCTCGTGATAGTGTAATGTTTGTGCTTTCGTATTTATTGGTTCTCCTTTCTCGGCCCATCTTAGAGTGAAAAGCCTTCGTCTATACCTCACCCACCATGAAGCTGACTTAGTTTATAGACTTTTTTTTAATGGTCTGGAACTTCGTTCTGGAACTGAGCTGATCCCATTTGCGATTCCTATCACATATTCAGTTATACTGTTGAAAGCTTTTAGGCCTAGAGGATTTTATAACGACGATTTTCTGTATAACCAAGTCTGGTCATCAATTGTTACCTGCTCTTGATTCGTCAACTGTAACAACCAAAACCTCGTGGCCTTTAAAAGTTGACACGTCACCCTTTTTGTACGATTCACATGTACCTGAGTTCCGCAACATGAATGTTTTTCTCCCCTCAACCTTACAGGGCACACCATCTGGCGGGGTTAAGGTACTAGGCATACTAGATACTTTAAGATACTAGATATGGTATTATATCCTTGTTAGATTGAGAGAGAGCTAGAAAGTTCATTTCGTCCACAACTGGACTAACCCCGATCGTCCACAAATTTCGTACCAGTTTGCTGAGGGCCTACGAAAAAAGCGTGAACAGACTAGGGACAGCTCGCATAACCGCTCGTATCTGTCATTCGGGTCATAAAAATGGTAGTAGGACCCATTCGCCCTGTGTATTTTACGTGCGCTTTCACGTGTGAACAGGTGACAAGAACGCTTATGCAAGCCATCCAAGGGCTGGCTTGGATGAGCGTTCGTATTTCCTGGTTATACTTAAAGGACCACATAAAATACACAGGGCAAACGGACTCTCAATATTTTTCCCCATTTGAGTTCTGCCCAAGCTCGGGCGTGCTTGCGCGGCGTACCCAGTGTGCTGCGCATGCCGGTTTCTAACCGCGACAGATAATTATAGGTCAAGCCATGATCTCTACACAGTCACTTTTTATAGTTACAGTGAAGCAGAAAACGTACAGTGATCAGTAACTGAGGGGTTAAAGACATTAGCTAAAACAGTTAAAAAGTCGCAGGTTCGAAACCTATGTTAGTTTACGTTTTTTTGGGGGGGAGGGGGGAGGAGTTAGGAGTAGGGTTCGGTATTAGGGCTTCTATTTTCATGTATAACTTCAAGCCTGTGTCTGTGCGCTCACCGGGATGAAAGGTTGTTTGCGCATGTGTGCCCGAAGTCACTGGGAAATGTAGAATCGCAGTCTGGGCTGGGGCAGAACTTAACTGGGAAAAAGAATTCGGCGAACGGGCATTAGGACCGCTCTTATGACCGTAAGTGCAGACACGAACGCTCGTGCAAGCCCTAGTACACGCTTTCTCTGCCCACATAACGTCAAGTTGCCATTCAGGTCCTGTTGTGCTCATCTGTCCAGCCATGGTTGGAAGTCAGCAGATCAGGTTAACTGTATGTTATGACGAAATTTATTTCGATACCATTGTAGCAGAAAGAAAGTTTTAGTAAACAATAGTCAAGCAACAAGCCAGATCACTGTCTCTCATCCCCCAACCACAACCTCTTAATGTAGCGTCGTTCTATAAGCCTGTCGTTCTTTTTTTTTTCAAAGTCTTAACAAAACAAGTTTGTTTCCCTTCTTCATACTAATATACTTATTGTCGATGGTGCTATCAATTAATCACGTTGAAATTGACCGCTGTGCACATATTAGCATGTTAGCATGTTTCCTAGCCAACGAAGGTATTGGATAAGCCTACAAGAGAGTTTACAATGTATGTCGGTATTTTTAAGATGGCAGTAGGCTGGTTCCATTTTGGGCAGTAGATGTAATGGCGGGAGTCTGTCATTCGCAGGGCAAATTATTGTTCTGGCACAAAGGTACCACTAAAATACGAACATAAGATCGCCAGATTTCAATGTTAACTCGAACCATTGCATAAGGGCTGTATATAATGCTATAACTGTTGTATTTTTTAACAGTAACAACACCGGCTTTTCTTGGTTTTGGTGTCCGTGCCATGTGCTGATGCGTCTTTTGGTGCGAATGCACTCGTCATTTGGTATGAATGCCTTTTTGAATTCAGTACGTCCGCCGCACCTGAACGATTTCTGTCCCAAGAAATTGCGCCAGAAATATGAGGTTTGAGGCTGCGTTGAGCACGCAAACGCATGAAGTGTCTTTGTGGTTGCTAGACCGGCGGCAACGTGTGCACTTCAAACCCTGTGCATGTAGTTTGATACGACGTGCGTCCTACGGTACGTCTCCCGTTCTGTCAAAGAACGACAGAGCGAGAGCAAGCATGAGAGAGAGCGAGCAAGAGAGAGAGTTAACATAAAAACATACACATTCATCTACATATCAGAAATTGTTTATATACCAAACTCTATTTGTGGATTATGGAGATGTTGAATTTTTGAGAGAACTATTGAAATATAATTAAAATTATATAATTTATTTTTATGAAAGCGTAAATCTGCCTTAATGTATCTGTATGTATAGATCGTTATACTTAGTATTGTACTGCATGGCAGTTGCTACGGAAATATTGTTGGAGTGTCACTTGCTGTAAAGAACGCAGCCGCGTATATGATGTTTCAGAACATTATAAGCCCTAGAGACAATAGTACTTTGTGTATAGCTTTTGTATATTGTTTGGTTTTTGTTAGCATGACACTGCTAGAGACAGCACTGGCGTGCGTGATGAGGACGTCGGCTGTTGTTGACAGCGACAGTGTGTATAGTGTTTTAGCGAGACAGCTGTTCGGCAACTCGCCAGTTCACAAATGCTCGTCACTTGCAGCAACCTCCGTAGCGAAAACTTCAGATCAAGCTGCTTACCACAAGCTGAGGCACTGCAAACGAGATCACAATCCAGCGTGGAATGTTTGCTTTAGGCGTAAGTTTTCTGTTGCAGAGTGACGTCCCTTGCAGTGCCCCAGCTTCCGGTAAGCTTTTGTCGTCGACATTCACTACAAGCAGAAGTATGTAAAACAATAGTAAAGTTTTAACCTACTGGTTTATCGTGGTCATTACTGCAGTCTACAGTGCTGTAAGCTATGTAGCCACCTAGTGAGGAGGTTGGGGGCCCATGGGAGCGGAGATAAACTTTGCCACGCTAAAAAAATATTCACGCATATTCTCAAGAGCTGTTCCGTATAATATGGCTCCCTACAAGCTATGTCTAGTTGCTACCAGGTTCCCGAAATGGCTAGAGGAAGTCGGCAGGGATTGAATCCCCAGCCACCACACATCTCCGATCTTAGCGACACCTCTCTTCCCGTTGGCCATGAGGGTCCCTCTCCCCCACCTTCCCCTGTCGAGTTATCGGCCAACCTTTGTCTAGTTTTCGCTGCTGGAGGCCCTGTGGAGAATGATTGCTGTAAATATACATTTTCTGAATTAAGGCTGTATACGATAAAATAGTTTATTGTCATGGGAAATATATTACTGTGGCAAAAACCATGTATTTTTAACTTTAGAAAAACATATCAGACTTGGCTTAATTTTTCCGTAGCAACATTTATGAACAATTTGCCAGTTAAGTGTCTTTGTGACTAGAACCATAAACCAGTGACGAAACCCACTCACTAACGTTACTAGTGCACGTTTCTGCCGTTGTAAACATACAAAATTAGTGTCATACTTCTTATAAAGCATCTTAGGATCTCTGGTAGCACAAAGTAGACTCCGCATAAATGCAACAAGGTAAATGGGAATGTTTCGTCCCATACCCATCAGCGCTAGTTCCGACCAGTTAGGCGAAGTGTGGACTCGTGCGCTTATTAAAGCGAAGGTGCCCGTTGTAAATGCTATTGCGAGCTTGCTACCGATACCAAGGTTCTGGATTCAGACCCTGTCTCCGGTTTTTGTATACGGAGCTACCCATGAGTACTCCGAGTATTCATTTTCCTCCCCCTTCCCCCTTCTTTCCTTTACACCCCTTACTGCCCTCACCCCTCCTTTCGTTGCTGACTTGACGTTTAACATTTAACAACTTATTAAGCGACTCTCCGATGATTTTTTAATATTGATAAATCAGATATATCAGATTCTTTTTAAGCTTTCTTAAGTAAGTTGCTTCCGCGATGAACTGATGGCCAGAAAAAGTGGAATATTTTATATCATTTCAAAGAAGGCACCTTTAAAAAAATATTGAAGCAGGTTCATAATAAGATGTAAACGGAAAATACTGTCTGCATCCAAGCAAGCAAATGTGTAAGCGTGGGTACAAGTGAGTATGCGCGCGCGCACGTGTGTGAGTGTGTGTGAGAGAGAGAATAACTATTGCATCCTTGCCATCTGTCAAGGTATTTCGAGCTTCGATAGTTAGGTAAACCTGTGTTCCCCCTTTGAGCAAACATTTTTTTTATTTGTTGGTGAGTTGTTATGTATAAATTGCTTATAAATGTATTTTTTACACATTTTGCCTTGAGAGACTCCATTTGAAGCTTCTAGGCATCTGAATTTTCGCTCCGCCCCAAAAATCATGTGACCCACACTTCGAAAAGAATGATTGATTTTTTACGGCTTTGCATAGCAAGTTCCGCAGAAGGTACTTGTCGAGCTTGAAGAAGACTCAAGGCATTTCTTAACTAGACGGATGTGGCCACAACCTGGCCGTGTGATTTCAGCAAACTAGGACGCATGTTCGTCCAGTTAAGAAAGGCGCTTTAGGACGGAATGAAACTCGACATGCTATACACTTCCTTAAATTGCATCAGCTCAAAAACTTTCTCAGCCCTTGGGTGTGTATGTCCGAACGGGGCGGGCGAGGCTTTCGTGATTACTACCTGTGACTGGACCCAAGTGCATGAGTGCTTTAGCGAGCAAGAGCCAGTTGGTGAGCGTTTCGCAGCAGCATGAATCCCAGGTTGTCAAAGGAAGCCTTGCCTACCTCTTGGAATAAAGTGACCCCCCCCCCTTCCAAAAAGCCCTCACTTCCTAGTAGTTGATAACTAAACTGTGGTTAAATGTAAAACAAGGGAACTGTACCAAGCTAGAAAGAGACAAAGACGAAGACAATCTACATGTTTCGGGGCACTACCCCTTCATCAGGACGACACAAAAACGACGAAAAAACGAAAAGGACTTATCTGCAGTAGAAGTGGCGCGTAGGCTTGTTTTACATTTAATTTGGGCTTATCCTCCAAGCGGCAGTCACTTGCTTTTCTTTTAAACTGGGGTTTATACTTCTTCCATTTCCTTCTTCAGATATTTATCCCGTCTGTCCCCTCCCTTCCCTCCCTCTTTTTCGCGCTTGCCATTTCTTCCTGTACGTAAAAAGTGGGCGTGCACATCAAACACACCCTCATGACGTACACAGACATGGCAGTGCTCAGTTAGATCCCCCTGTCATCTCAGAACTGTCTGGATCGTTACCGAGCTTTTTGGAGGGGGGAAGGGGTGGGTGGAATAGACGTTGCTAGGTTTTGTCTGGCTGAAACTGTTTTACAATTTTTAGGTCGGGGTTTTCCCCTTCCATTTATTTTTCTGGACTTAAAAAAAATATACTATTGTGAAAAAATCTGATTCCTTCTGTCCAGTTCACTAAAGACATCACTTGTTCGCGTGAAAATGTTCCCAATGTCTTCTAGTCCATCTGATTTCTTGCAGATTCAAGCTGCCTGAAATCTTTAAATGACCTGTATAATTTGTGACATTTGTTCCGTTACTAATAGTGTTTCTGTTGTATGTGCCATATGCTTTTCCTCCAGACGCTGTATTTTTTCTTCGAGACCTTAGCTCAAAAGAGCAAGGTGATCGCAAATGACTTCGTGATCACAGATGACCTTGGTGACTGTAACTGGCGATCACGGGTGATCTATGTTTCTGTTACCAAGCGAAGTAACCTCGAAGATGCTGGCTGTTAAACAGGAACTAGCCCACTTGTACATTTTCGTTTCTGCTTGTAACGAGAAATTTGCACTTCTTGACAGTAAACCTGCCTGACAGGAACTGACAGCGTGTGAACATCAAGGTTAATAATAGTAAAAGAATCAACGTATGGCAGAAAAAAAGAAATGCCATAACCATTTGCAAAACTTCCTTTTTAAGAATTTTACTATTTTTGTTGACGGAGGTTGGAAAAATAAACGTTGCATTTTTGGACAGTTTTACGAAGTTTGGCGAGATAACCCTTATTTTTTTTCTCCCCCTTCTTTCTGGTTTTTGCTCTCTCTCTCTCTCTCTCTCTCCTTCCGTCTTTTGTCTCGATGCCTCACTCACTCGGCCTTTCTTTTCTTCTTTCTTAAGCGTGTGCGCAAACAGTTGCTCATACACATACACCACGTGACAGTTGCATTATTACAATTATTATTTCAACATAACATTTATCTTAAAGTGGTGTTCTTGACCACACGTAAAATCACAAGCAGTTCTAATTAGTTCCACATTTCTCTCTCTCAGCTTTCATCCCTACCTATCGCCTATTCTCTCTCTCCCTTTCTCTCTCTCTCTCTCTCTCTTCCTGCGCCATACCAAACCTTATTCAAAATCAAAGTCCAAATGGTATCCCCCACACAAAGAATGTCAAGTGCTTCTCAGAGTGCATTCTAGAAACCAGCATGATTCGTTCGCATGCGTGCATTCATATAACTGTGTGTCAGTACGTGCTTCTATAGTCAGTCTCGCATTATTAAATAAAAAGGTACTGCAAACGTACCTGTGTGCGTACCTGTGTACGTGTGGGCGTGCGTGCGTGCGTGCATACTTGTGTGTATAAGTGTGCGTGTGGGTGTTTGTGTTTGTGTGAGAGAAAGAGAAAAAAGACGCAACATAAGGTAACGCCGATCCTCTGAAGGCCGGTACTCAAGTGCTACTTAATCAAAGCCCCACTTGCACGTAGATATGGGACATCATACGACACGTGAAATTAAATCTGCCCTTAGTCACAGAGAGTAGGTTTGCCTTGGGCATTGGGAAAGTCAGTTTTAAAAGAATATTAAGATTTCTGCAATGTTTTCAAAAACAAATCTAGCAGAGCAAAATAATTAATCAAGTTCCGCACAATACAGATTTTCTTATAAAGATGAAATATTTTGGCACGAGGGATTCTCTATTATAAGGTTTTTGGACACATGTAATCTTGTCACAAAAGAGTTACATTACGTACGGCATATCTTTATACAGCAACACAAATAATTCAACGAGTAGGGGATGGGGAATACAAAACTGCGGAAGAACAGGTGAAGGGAAGCCAATGGCAAAGCATTTAACTAGGTCTACTTACGTCCCTTGGAATCTTCGCAGTTCTGGCAAGACTGCCAGTATTTTCATACGAAGTTGGTGAGAGGATGTAAAACCACACCAAGAACCTCCAGCTACCTTAATTTTTATCCCTTGAGAAAACAACCCCAATAAGCATGAAATTATACAATTTAAATAAGCTGGGTAAAAAAAATCAAGCGTTAAATTCTCGCCCTCTAACCATTCAATACGATTGTTGGATGATATATTACTCCTTCAGTCCTTGTCCGTATCCCTCACATTGATGCACCGCAATTTTTTCTATTCCCTTCTCTCTCTCTCCCTCTCTCTCTCCCTCTCTCTCTCTCTCTCGGTAAACACCAGCAAACAGTAATTTTCTGGGCTGGCTTGCATGGGCGATCGTAGCTGTTTATCGGGTCAAACGTGGTCGTAACGCTCATTCGCCCGGGGTATTTTACATGCACTGTACGAATGAACAGGCGATAAGAACGCTCATGCAAGCCATCCCTGATCTGTAGGTCAACTTACAAATTTTTTTTGAGGAGGGGGGGGGGTCGGGCGGAGGTTATAGCACTCATCACACGCACAATTCAATCCTATTTTCCTCCAGCTACGAATTTGAACTCGGGGGAGAAGAACACAAAAAGATAGAAGCTTTATTTCGGACATTTAATAGAACTGTAACTTCCCCCCAACCCCAACGCGTTTTACCCTATCAGATCTACCTGCCCAATCAGCAAACCAACCTTCGCTGACGGTCTAGCAAGTGCGCAACACATACGATACTGAATGGGAGAAGGGAGAAGAGATGAGAAAAGAATTGAGAGATGCGGGGGGGGGGAAGAAAATAACAAAGAGTTCGATAAGATCGGTGCCCTGAAATGATACCAAGACCATGTATAAACCTACGGCCACGATATAACAATGATATAACAACGATATATCAAAACTTACAGTATTCACCCAATACTACACATTATTGCGACCAGCATGACTTTAAACTAGCGTCAAGTAGAAACGATTAAATCTCGTTGATCGAACCACGTTAATTACAATACAAGCATCATCAATCGAAAAAAAAAAAACATCACCAAGTATCAGACACCTTACTACAAAACATTTCAGGATTAACAATTCAAACTACATTTAGCAATTTAATTCATGTAGAGTTACACAGTGTAATGTCACAAACCACGTGTATGGTCTTTCAAAACCACTGTTCAACCACGCGTTCAAGTGATCAACATTCAATCACTAAACTAGCCTGCAGCAAACTATAACTTACAAAACCAAAAGTTCAGAAAAGAGCTTCACGCCTTGCACAACAAGACCGCCAGGAGTAACAACTTGAGTGTAGCACCATGGATGAGAGAACAGAGAGAAAAGAACGAATTTGCGCGTTACCGCACTTTTTCTTCTCATCGCCGCTTGCGCTATGTGTGTACTGTTAATACTAATATTCGAACTTTGGTTACCAGGTGATTTTCATACAGTCTAATACTTACAGTTTTGTGCCCTAACGTTTGTGGATATCTCTTGCCAAAAACAAGAGATTGACTTAATTAGCCATCGAGAAAAAAATGCATCCTGCATATGTTTCTCTTTGGGCAGAAACTTCTTTACTCCCAGGGGCAGCAGACAGGGTTTCAAATGCATACTGGTAAACCCACATAAGGGGTTACAATCTTTCTCCTTCACTCCTTCTTCTCATTTCTCTTCCGTATCACCCCTCCTTGCTCGGCCCTTCCCTCTGTCCTTTCTCCGGGGGGGGGGGGGGG
>SMGT01002688.1:266578-294513 GCA_004794575.1 Lanistes nyassanus
ATACAGTATACAAAAGTATCAACAGAAAAAATGTGTGCACAGTCCATTAAAAAAAAAACTCCATCCATTGCATTTATTTCTCTTCCCATCATCCTTCATCTTTTTTTTTTTTTTTGCCTTAAGCACCTTCCCAAATCTCCCAGTCTCTGGCTAAAAATTAAAGAAAGAATGATCAAGGACATCCATGAGTGGTGGTCAGTATGTCATTTACTTGTAGCTGATGACAAGACAATAAAAGCATGGGGTGGATAGGAAATCCATGTATTAATCATGTTGATACACTCAATCTTTGACGGAAGGAACTTGCAGATGGTTATGAAATGCCTTGTAATTAGAGAAGGAAACTAGGATGTATTTTTGTGCAAAGACAGTAAGGGAAAAGTATACATGATGTTAGCTGCAAACACAGTTTTAAATTAACAAAAAAGTTTTTTAGTTTAATCGGACCTCCCTGTGCAATTGATAGGTATGTGTGTTGTCAATCACAAGGAGAGAGATTTTCACCCTAGCTCTTATCCTGCCCAACCTGTTGCTTGCATGCCTCCTCCTACTCCGTAGCCTGCCTCCAGCAGGCTAATCTTGCCTTGGGCCTGAGTCCAGAACTCATCCCCTTTTTGACAGAATTGCCCGCACCTGTCAGCAAACGCCCTCATTTGGTAGCTTGTAATGAAGGCAAGCAATAGGATAGGACAGTTTACCCTCTGCCCCCCAGACCAGATACAAGTGGGCAGCACATTGATTGGTTGAGGGGTTGAAACTGAAAGCCTTTGCTCCATAAGAAGGCTGGCTTGGCCTGACACATTCCTCTGGATTCACTTCCCACAGAGGAGGAGTGATGACTGCTAGCAGTATTACCTAGTTGAAGTCCTAGATTGGTTAGGATTTCTTTGTGTTATAATTCTGCGTCAAACAGTCTGCTGGCAGAATTTTGGAAACAAAGTAACAAGTGACAGAACCTAAGAACCCAATGGGTAAGAATTCACCCATAGCTTAATTAATGTTAGCATACATTATATAGTTTACGACTGTCTTCAGAGATGAGAAGATGCTTTGTTAAATTGGCAGCGTTGTCTACAGTGAATGTTGTCAGAGCTTGCATACCAGGAAGTCTTAAGAACTCACTGGGTACGAATTGAGTATAGCTTCGTGATGTTTGCGTACGTTATGTAGCATGGAACTTTCTTTAGAGGCAAGGAGATGCTTTGTAAAATTGACAGCATTGTCTCAAGTGAGCATTGTACTTGTTAGGGTCTTATGCCAGGAAGAGGGGAGGGCACAATATGTTTTTCATGAAAAGGACATAATGAGACACACATTGGCAGAAAATCCTTTGTGTCTTATATATTGGATTGTTCAGAAATTTGTTTAGATCATTTAACTGTAATGATCAGAATAGTGTAATTGGCAGAAATCAACTTCAACCTGCAATTTCAAACTTGCAAACAAGGTGCAAAGCAAGATATACACAAGGTCGGGGGGGGGGGGGGTGTTTAAAAGAAGAACTGGGGGAAAAAATTGTACACCTGACTAATGCCCCTGCACAACTTAAGGAATTTTTTTTAACACTACCCTTTGCTCTCATTCTCAGTCTTATGCTGGTCAGCTATGCACGGTGAAGATACAAATAAAGTTTATTGTTGATGACAATGGCAGCCAGTGGTGAACGCAGAAGAATTTGAGACTTTGCTTTTTTTTTTCCCCGCATGTACCTGTGCAGGTATTGGCAGTCCTCACTGTTCACAATGTTCAGCTGTAAAAACATTTTGAGCTCAGGCAGCTCAAATATGCTGAACCTTTGGCTGATGTTTGCACCCTCACTTCCTATTGTGTCTCCTGTTGTCATGAGTAAACACTGTTGCACGATGACACTCGTGTGTAAATGCTGGCAGTAAATGCTGGCAGATGCTTGCATCTTTACAAAGTTCTTATTTGTGGACTTTGATATTATATCTGAACACAGGAAGGTGCAGGTGGGATAAAGAGCTTTTTGTGACTGAACAAGTGAAGGAAATGACAGGAACCATACTTAGCTAGTGTTGAGTGTATGACCTTTTCATTTTTTTTAAATGTATCATATTACGTGAGGGAAGCAGTAATTGAAACATTTTACAGGTGCATGTGTGTTCAGAGAAAGATGCTGGGGTAGTGGGAGATACATGCAGTGCTTTGATTAGATTGGTAAAATTAGTTAGGACAGAGCTGGATTGGATGGAATTACCAACTCAAGAGTATGAAAAAGGCCATCACAGTTTTCAGTTCAAGGATTTTTACATAGCTTTGAAAAACAATCCTAACCAAAACACCATCATGCTGTATTTTTATGCATGTGAAGTTAGCTTATAGCTCTAGGGAATTCATCACTTATAACTGTGACTGTGATAACTGATGTTCAGAGCTAATCAGTTTTCCCTGTTTTTTATTTTCATTGAAGCATTCATGCTTTTCTTTTCAGCTTAATCCAAAGAAAAAACCATACACCTTTGTGTGCCTGTATTATGCATAGCTTATTAGACATTCTTTTGTCATCTATTCTCCACATTTGATTCACCTTGTCTGTTGTTCTGAGCACCCACATAAAACTTGGCCACCAGTTTTGCCTTTTGTTGCAGTTTCAATCTTAAATGATGCTGTGTGTGACCATTATAAAACTTAACAGCTGCCTTTTAGCTGCTTCCACTTATAAAGTGTCTGTTGCTCCTCTTTTCTGCATACTTACCAGATGTGCTGTATGAAAGGGATCACTCAGCACATGCAAGTGAAGCCAGATATACTATATAGTTTTTTTTAACTTTCCCTGCTATATGGGGGGGGGGTATTTGTTGCTTAATGTCCAGTCGCAAACTAGGTGCATATCAGGAAGGTGTTTCTTAGACAAAGTTTACGTGCTGCCACATGTGGGACTGTTGTCGCAACACAGGCTCCAGTCCCACCCAGTCACATTATGCTTTATGAAATTTATCGTTTGCTTGAGTCACACACACACGCGTGCACATGGGGGGACGGAGAAAGAATCAGATATCATATCCTTTAATGCAACAAAAGACTTCAGACTAAGAGAGAAAAGAAATTGCCACTGTTATATGTGAAAGCAACATTAACCACTAGCTTCTGCCACTCGGTGTACCCATCATCATGTACAGAGACATGCATACAGAGCAGTAAGCATCAGTTGTGTGTGTGTTTTTTTAAAAAGTTTTATTCCTACTGCTATCATTGTAGTTCATCTGATAGCATGTGGTTTAAATCTGGTGGCATCATCATAGTCCAGTTGATAGCAGTCTGATGTGCAACCAGCAGAGATCGGTCAAAAGACAATTGCTTACTTAGGCATATTTAAAAACTAGGACGATTCAAGTTTTTTCCTGATTTCTTACAAGAATGGCTTAAGGATATGTCCCCTGAGTATGTAGAGAAATAATAATTGTCCCGTGTATATGGTAAAGTCTGTGATTCACCTACTTTGATTGCACACCACCATCTCACATATACAAGTAAGAGCCCTTCTGTAAACTCCTAGCTATACACATTATGATCATCCTCTGATTGCACATTAGGATTTCTGATTGAAACTTACCATTATGAAACCAAATGATCCTTTGCATATATGACACATCTTCCTACTTAATAACACATCCGGAATGTTCATCAGTTTATAAATATTTCATCTTGCACCCTTTTCTATATTAGGTGGGGGTATTCTTTATTTTTTTATCTTTATTTTGATATCCTGGAAAGAGGATGAATTCTTCAGTTTGTGTTTCAAATTGTGAAAGAGAAAAATGAACAGAATTATGTACACATGGTTAAACTTCCAGTGAGATTTATAGGTGAAATTGTCACATTAATTTTTATAAAAACCAGGATGACTGAAAAATATCTATTTCCTTAAGCCATTACTAGCATTCTTATGTGGAGTAACATGACAATAGTAACATTTCTTTTGCTTTCTAACATCTTTCAACATTATTGGTAATAATACTAATATTGAGAGACTTTGTCCTGTTTGTCTAACAAATCCAGAGACAGCTACTACTAACACCACAAGTGAACACAACACAGAATCCACTGCTGGCACTAACGGGGATGCCATTGCAGATTACTCAATGCCAGATGAGAGGTCAAAGTACCAGCCACGTCTCTGCAAGCTTTGCAAGTGGCCTGACTTCGATGGCTATGGGTTCAACCTGCATGCTGAGAAAGACAAGCCTGGTCAGTACATTGGCAGCATTGACCCAAACTCCCCAGCAGAGACAGGTGGGCTGATGGAGCATGACCGCATCATTGAGGTCAACGGCGAGAACATTGAGAGCCAGACCCATTCTTTCGTCATACAGAAGATCAAGGCCGGAGGGGATAGGACCAGTCTGCTGGTGGCTGACCCAGAAACAGACAAGTATTACAAGAACCAGGGCCAGCGAATCTCAAGTTCCATGTCCAATGTGCGGGTCTTCATAACACCTGAACGATCAACAGGTGAGTCTGGGTTTTTTTTTCCCAGTTTGTCTAGGTTGTTGATGTGGACACCAGATGTGCTGAAAAACTGATGGTACTTACCATAAAATTCTTTTCAAAACATTTTTTTATTGCAGGGATCATTTGGTTGTCTTTGAAATGTGATTGTTTTCAGGAAAAACCTCTTTGATTTGCAAGAACGTGTTATTTTTTGTATAGTCCCTAAGAATAAAAATGACTTATTTATTCCTACCCAGATATATTTGTTGGATATGGCATGTTTTAAATCTTTATTTGTTCATTTGCCAGGGTCACATTTACATGGTATTCATCGCATTTTAGTTTGTATATTTATTTGGCTGTATGTTGGTTGACATAATTTCCACACAGTCCATATGTTTTCTCATATTTTTTCACACATTAACAGTTAAAGCAATGCACCACATGCTTCTTGAAAATTTGCTGTAATCACTAGTACAATTGGCATTCAGATGTGATTTTGGACCCACAATGGTCTCAAGATAGGGAGACTTTGGGGAATGCAGTACTTCCAGAAGAGACTGCAGAGATTGAGGAAAACATCATGGCAGACAATTCTCTGCCTGAAGCAACAGTTTCATTAGAGGGTAACTTCAACATTTTGACACTTTGTCATTTGGTAAAGCACGGTCGTCTGAACTTGAGAAGCTTGTGTAACATAGCGGAGCAAGGAAAGCGTTGCATATCTTGTCCACCTGTGTACTTGGACTGTTACTGCATATTCGTGTTCATTCACCAGAGCACATGGATGCAGGCACACTACTCTATAGCTAGCACAGTAGCTCAAGCACACACTGACAGAGCTGTATATAGCTCTACACTCATTCGTGCACGTCTTTATACATGCATTCTCACAGACACATATGGCTTTGCTGTTGTTATAGTAACAGAAAATATTGTGTTTAATTCTTGCTTTATCAACTCACACTGCATGTTTTATTTTGTTTTGAGGGGAGGGGTTAACTGCACAGTACAGGCTTTGAGTTTTCAAATTTTCTCTCTTTTTTAGGGGGAGTGGGAGGGGAGAGAATGTTGGTGTTTTTTCAGTGATTTACTAAGCCAGCAGTTTTTATTTCCTTTCTGTAATATATATAAGGAGAGAGAGTATGATTTGTCCAGATGGATAATAATTGATAACTGCATGATGAGAGACACTGGATAGAAATCCGTTATTGGTTAAAAAAAGAAACTTTGAATAGTTGCATAAAAGAATCACGAAAAAAGATCCGACATCTTAACCCCTTGGCTGTCAAGTGCACCACTCCATCTAGGCAGTAAATATGTATTTTCAACTATGTTGAGGAAATTGGTCAAAATCAGGTTTCATGAGATAAAACCTTAATACACAAGACACATGCTTGCATTTTTGTTAATCTTGTAATGATTTGTTAAATTTTGTGAGTTGAATACAAACTTTTAGAAATTGAGGCCTCATGTTCAAAGCAGATTGTAAGACATATAAATGGGTCTCTGACACATAAAAGCAGAACAAAATGGCTACAAATTTTACAATGTATTTTCTTATCTAAACACACCACTTGTGTTCAGTCTAGTCCAGAATGTATGTCGAGCTGTTGTACTGGAGAGCATGATGTGCTGTCTTAGCTTCTGATCTGCATGCATGCAGTTATGCTATGTGGCCCTATAGGGTTTGGGTGCAGCTACTGAGACCTGACATATCCCATCCCGTTTCTTTGCTTTCTTACACATGCATTTTGTGTATGTTGTATCACTAAGGTCTGAGCGGCCTGTCTTCATTCTGCTGGAAAATAATTCACCAGATTAATTAGGGTTATCATCTTAGCAATTTAAAAAAAAAATTCTCCACCTTCTACCACTGTAGGAGAGACTTTGTGTCCAAAATTCCTTCCATACATTCCTGTGCTTTTTATTGACGAGATTTCATCTGCATTACTGAAATATCATAAGGACCAAGTAGGAGAAATTACAAAAGAGCCATAATCCCAACAAGGTACTGGCAGCGCTAGACACACCCGTATGCTGACGTATGCAACCAAGGGAGCCTACCGTACCCAAACACGTAGCAAAGAGAGAGTCGAAAGAAAGGAACATGGCAGATCTTTTTGAAGATCTGCCACCCCTTTCTTTTAAACGACCCTAGTCTTCATGCAGCTAACCCCTAGTGTACCACGTGTGCATACAGCTTTTAAACGACCCTAGTCTTCACACAGCTAACCCCTGGTGTACCACGTGTGCATACAACTTTTAAACCACCCTAGTCCTTGTTGGGATTATTGTTTGATGATTTATAGCGCTCTGTCATCATTTGTTCTTTATTAATTACAAAAGAGCCATTTAGAGATGAGTCATTGTAAAGGTATATTGGTCATAGCACCATAAAGAGGACAGTAAAAACTACGTGGTTTCTTGATTTAAAAAAAAGGGAATTGATTAATCACAGGATGCCAATTCTTCCTTTTTTAACCTTATTGCATGCACACACATGCACATTATTTGTTCTGACAGAGATGCAAGGCCATTTATCAGTGGTCTGAGTTGGATGAAATTTTTAACAGTACCTACACTGCTGCCTTTTTTTTCATTGGGCTGTAATAACTAATCTCTGCTATTGGAAACCACATCAACACAAAAAGAGGAGAATTATCAGCAAAGATGGGACAGAGTAAAGTGTTTACCATCAGGAGGAAACAGTGTCTTACCAAGAGCCTGGCCATATATACAAACTGGCAGTAGTGGCAGTGAGAGTAGTGGTGCTGCTCAGGTCCCAGTTAGCTGTCTATGTGACCCCTGTCACTGCTGTCAGCAGAAGTGTTTGGTTAAATGGGAAACTAATAATTCATTGTTTGCTTGTATCTTCTCTTTATCAATATGTTGAAAACCAAAGAAACCAAGTGAAAGGGGCTAATGGCAAATAATTTTTTTAAATTAACATTTTTGTGGCACTGAGGATATAGTAAAGACATGCTCATTTTTGGCATGGAATGTGTTGATCAGTTCAGGTGTGACACTAGGTTTATTTATTTCACAAAATCCACTCAAGTTTTATTGCATTTGTGTACCAGTCTTCGTTGTGCATGCTGCCATACTGATAACCAGCTTTCACAGCTTTCTAACCATGTTGATGTGTGTTGAGTCACTATTGAAAACTTCAAGCTCTAAATGACTGTCATATTAAAGTGGTTTGGGGAGACTGGGTCACCCATCTCTTTCTGCTGCTGGTAACCCCTCCCCTATCATGTTATCCCTTCCGCCAACAGCTACCACTTATTGCATGATAATGATCGGATGGGACCAATGAATATGTTCATGTGTAAATGTTCTTAATAGTTTCAGTTCATAGCCACACAGTAGATACTTATCTCTGCTGTTAGTGTTAAGAGTGAATGTTTCACCCCTACCCCCCTTGACTCCACAGCCCTTATTAAACTGTGATTGTGAATTGTAGATGATATGTAATGATAATCTGGGTTAACAAGTTAGAGATCTGTTGTATATAGGATGTTAATATATAGACTAGAGTCAGCTGTTAAATTTATTCTAAGGTTTTGGATTTTTTTCTAAGTTTTCAGTACCTCAGTTGTGCTCACCCCTCCCCACTTCTAATTTCTAGCTATCCACCTTGAACTGAACCAGTATTAAAAAAGTAAACATGAACATTAAAGAAACTGCCCTCCTGAGCTTAATGTATGGTTTCTTTCCATCTGAACTGAATTTGAATTTCTCAAGAAGTGACTCAGTAGACAACAATATTTCTCAGAGCCAGGTACAGTGCCTGAAACAACACAGGAAGTGGAAGCTACTGAAGAACATGAGGAAACTGGTAAAATACTCAGATCATCAGCTCATTTTTGAATTTTTGTCAAAGCCACATACATGTGTTGACAATTTATATTTGGGGATACTTGTATTGTACACCTTTTAATTTATTTGTGCGTGACACAGCAGGCTTTTGTGTCATGTATATTTTTCACATTTATGCATTCTTGGTGGATTAAAAGATTTTGGATGTTGTTGAGAACCAACAAATTTAGTGGGCTGTGCACCCAAGTGTTTCCATGTAACATGCGCAGGTGCACACTTCTACATCGACATACCTGTATGTTTTTCATGTACATTGACATAAATGTGCATGTTTTCATTTATGCTGTTTAATTTTTAGAGTTTTGGTGTTTAGTTCAACCATTAAAAAAGAAAATCTTTATGTAATGGAAGCTCACATGATTTCTCTGAAACAGAAAGAGTGGCGGATGCTGTGCAGCAGGTGGAATCACCACCTGATCCTGCAGAAAATGGTAAAGAAACTGCACATAATGTAAACCTTATCTTGCACCACTCCATGAAGAAAGTTGATGCACTGTGTGGCATTGCTTTATGTGTATCTGTATGTGGTTGTTGTTGCATTCTCATCAGCCTTACATTTTCAGGCAGCTATAAAAATTAAACATCTGTGACTGTTCAGAGCAAAAAAAATATTTCTGTTCACATTGAAGGTTTATTAAATTTGTTGTTGATATTAGTTATTACCTTCCAGAAATGACATACATGTATAAATTTAGTGCATTCTACAAAGGCAGATTTAGGTGTACTGCCTAACTTCATTTGTGGATGTTCAGTGGGTGTCCAATATATGTACATTAACTTAAGTGATGCCAAGGTATCCTGTAATTTATTGATGTACACATATTTGAAATCGGCTTACTTTGTAGAGTTTGGTTAGGTAGTGTTGTCAGGTCACTCAAGCAATTCACTATTTCTGTTATGATATACAGTTCATTTTTGTAGACTGATTTATCTCTTTAGAAGTGTTGCATTCATTTTCATTTTTGATTTATCGTTAAGGGAATTACAGAACAAATAGAGAAAATATCTTCTCACCTTATTTAGAACATTCAAGTCTAGATTCCAAGCAACAAATGGCTAGTGTTTGTGATAAAGTGGATGTATTGTTTGTATGACCACAATATCTACATGCCTGGCTATCCTTTACCTGGGGGTTGGGGCTGTGTACTTTCCTGCAAGCATACAGCCATCTCCTTTCTTATCCTTCTTGCTCTTTATCATTGCTGTCACATTTATTCATTGGAGAGAGCCTTTTATCTTTTGAGCAAAGGCTGGATGTGGTAACCTAATCTGTGACTGCGACTTTATGCAGATGTTTTTGAAAATAGGTGGCTGTAACTATGTCAGTGTATTGCCAGGGACTTCAAGTGGAGTCCATGCCAATTACTACATTTTAATAACCACAAGATAACGTGAAAAAATAATATAGCTAGAGAAAATTTCTGAGGGATGGGGGTCCAGCAGGTAAAGAGGAGTGTCTGCCACTTTTTTTGCTAGCCATTTTCCTGTTTTATGGTGGGATCACAAAACTGGCAGGGTGTGGCTTGGATCTGAATATATAGATAGAGCTAAACTGAAACAAATTCTAGATAACCAGCAAGCATTATAAGCTTGGCTGGAAGGTTTACATGTGGTTATGATTCACATTGTTAACCTCAAGAAAGTTTATATTTGAGTACTAAGAAAATATGCTGCAAACATCTGGGAAACCTATTGTACAAGACTCGTCGGACACTTCTTGTCACCTTTGCTTTGTATGAAGCACAGGACAAAGCCAGTTTGCATTTCTGTCACTTCCCTTTAGAAAAATAGTTATTTTATAAATGAACGCGAAACTTTTATCATGTTTGCTTTGGCACATAATGTCTCCCTGGTGCTGGGTATCAGCTCTACCCAGCCTCTCATCTTTCTCTTCTCTTTTCCTCCTTTTCTTTTTCACTTTCTTCTTGGGTTCTATCCCAGTGTTTCAGAAAACATTTAAAACATATCAAGCTTGTTTGAATTTCATAACATATGCATATTTCTTGTGCAGATATATGTGTGCTTGTGTTTACATGAAACTAAGCACCCTTGCATCCACACAAATGTGCGCATGCATGGGCACACACACACACACACATACACTGTTTTAGATGCATGTGGAGAAGCCCCATTGTTGCATGTAATACATACTGAAGGGAGTGTCCAGATGACAGTCAACATAAATATCTTTTATCTGGGTCTCAAGGGGAAAATAGTTTACTCACCACTGTACTGCTTTTACTTTGTCAGTTTGTGTGAATAAACTACAGTAGAATGTTTGAGAGGTGGGCGGGGGATCAGCTAAAAAGCAGTCGTGACAGAAGGTATTTGTCACCAGCATTGCAGACTATTATTTTAAAAAGACATTTGTAGGGGTCGACAACAATGTGCCTGCCCACGCTGTACTGTATTGTTTGCATGCATGCTTCAATGTGTTTTTGCATGCACAATAAGCACCTGTATTCTTCCATGCAAGCATGTGCGTACAGTGTACAAGCTCCGCTTCTGTAAACACGGTGTCTTTTATGCATTCTTTTGTAAACTGAAATGGAGTAGTACAGTGTGTGTCCTGTGGGTGGGTGGGAGGTGTGGCCGTGTGGGTAGGAGAGGAGGTGTGGGAGTGTGTTCATGTATGTGCACACATGCACATGTAATCTGTTTCAGCTTGACACGAATAAGAACCTATTCTTAGACAAAGAGCTGCTTCCAACAATGTGGGGGGGGGGGGGGTGGCATGCATAAATACTCTAAAGACATCTTGGCTGATGTTTTAGCCAGTATATGTGCTTAGTTCTTCAGATATTTACTGATATTTAGTTCTTCCAATGTTTCCTTGTATTCTTAAGAGTATATTGGCTGCACACAAATCTTTACATTCTGCTTCTGCATGATGCCACGAAGGTACAGAGGAGGTGGGAACCTCACATGACATGGCTGGGTATGCCATGACGGAAGCCCACACAACAGTGACTGCTGATGGGGGCCCAGTGGACCTCAGTGCTTATGAGGAGGTCATGGTTGAGGGGTCAGCCCCTCTGCCCACCGATGCCTCAGATGGTAAAGGCTTCAGATGCTTGTCTACCACAAAGAAAGCTCTAGCTTCCAGATATTCTACTAAATGCACTGGGATTAGTCTTCTTTTTCTGATGGCTGATGCATGGCTAAAAGGCTTTTTCTCTTGTCTGGAGTCTGTATTCTCCATGAGAGCAGGCTGCCTGGCAGTTGTATCAGCATCTTGCTGCCGCTGGAGGCTGTACAAAGTTATGCTTTGTGCTCCAGCTGTTGCACATTCATCTTTGCATGTAGACATGCCTTATCAAATGCTTTTTAAAGACTTACTCACATTTTAAAGTTTGAAGTTGAAGTCACTTTCATTTTTCAGTTCATTTTATATTAATTCACAACTAACTTTATATCTTTTTCTTCACCTTTCATGTAATAAATTTAATGGCTGGCATTTTTTGTTGCACAGTTTTTAAACTGATGAGGAGATATAGCTAGTTTTTTCCTTGCTTTTTTGAGGACTTTGTAATGCATATTTCATAATTTTTTAAATTATAAGTTTTCTTCTGTTCTTTTTAAAATCTTTGCCAGTTTGTTTTCTTGTCTCAACTTTTCAAACTCAGCTGTGTGCACAAAGCTGTAAATTATCTGCATGCAGCTATATGCTTATGGACTTTCACCCTGTTTTCAGAAAATGAATTTTTATTAAGTTTGCTTTGTGGTGGCTTTTTTTTTTTTAAAGAAACGGTGAGTCTTGGCACCTGGGGGTTCTTGTTTCTCTGTCTTGCAATTATTTCTCTTCCCCTAGGATCTTTAGTTTTGTAGCAATCTTCACATGTTATCTACAACTAGTGTCTCTTCAGAAACTGTTCTGAACTATTGTCTGACAACATTAGGATGCTGGGAAATAACCATTTTACAAACCCTTGTCAATTGGTTATGAAACAGGAAAACACTTCTCAGATGGGACAGGGAAGTTCATCTCTGTCACCAAGACCCTGATAATATCAGAAATTAAGCAAGTCGTGAAGATCATTCCTGTGTGTACTTTTTGTGCTGAAACCACCCATTGGACCGTGGTTTCTAGAGATACATGTCTGTGCTTTTGAAGTGGTGCATCTTCTGCTGATGACTGTGTACTAAGGCATGCAGTTGCCGGGACAGTCACAAACTCATGCAGTGTATTGACATGCACAGACTGTCAGGGTAGACTCACTATTTTAATGGATTTGGTAATTTTTTAATATTTAAGGGAGTGAATTGTAGTGATTTAATCTTGATGAGGAAAATAGGATTTAACAAAACTTTGTGTGCACATCAGATCATGCTGGCAATGTACTCTGCTTATAGTGGGAGAGAGAGGAGGATGAATGGGTGGGGCAAAGTATACAACACTCGTAATTTCTATTTTCTTTCAGCTAGAATTTGGTTATCTTTCTACTTGTTGTATCTTTTTTGAGTTTGCCTGAGTACAGGAAATTACTTATTTAATTCATAGCAAGTTTCCCTATTTTTCAGTCATTTTCTACAGAAGATTTCTATTATGTGTTTCAGTTTTTGCAAAGTCCCTTGTTTCAGTTTAAAACAAAATCACCTGCATAAGTACTTGAGTACGATGCAATCAACTGCTGAAAAGCAGCAGTAGGTTGTTCCTGTGACATTTCACATCCAGGAAGGTTGAGATTATAATGCAGGGATGGGGAAATGCTGGGGCCTCAATACCATGGTATTTTCTCATCCCTGTTAACTGATGCCGAGTCAACTTGCTTAAGTGAATCTTAGTGTTGAGTGTATAACATTTGTAATAACTTGCCCTGATCAAGCAAGAAAATATTTTCGCATATTTAATCCTCAGATTAGATTCTAACATTGGGTAAATACAGGTCATGTTTGAGCAAATAAAATTTAGTTTAATTTCTCTGATGGGGGAAATGTTAAAAGTAAACCGAGTTAATGAGAAGCTTGCAGCCTCATTACTTGGAAGCTACATGTCAAGTTAGTTCCTGGCTGAAAAAGTTGTACACTCTTAAAGCAGCATTTGCCTGTCCATCCTGTACATGTATTTCTTGACAGGTTTCATGATGTTGAGAAGTCATTGCTGAACACATCATTGGGGCAGTTTGATGTTACACATGTGAATGTATCTTATAAATGCTACAAAGCGTGGTATAGTATAAAATCATTGATTTGTTCAAAAGAGGGAAGGGGTGTGAGGAAGACAGGGTTGGAGGGTTGGTCACTTGAGTTTGTTTGGAGTTTCATAAACGTTGACACAGCACAGTGGTGTCACTGTTTTAGAAGTGATAACGCTTGAAATTGATGCTAGATGGCTGCGTGATGGTGTACAAAGGAATCTTTTAAGTCGGTTGAGGTAATGGGGTCTTCTGTACTTCCCTCGCCCTCTATCTCTTTCTCACTCTCCGTCTCGTCGTCTCGCGCTCGGTGTTGTGCAAGCATGCCCATGCATACATATTGCACGCTTGTTAGAGAATGGGAATCACCCAGGCATACTTCAATGGTTTTGCACTTCAAAGTATATTTGAATATGTTTATTTCGCCAGTGCCTAAATTATCGGAAGACTACGTACAAACACTTGTTGCAATGGAGCTTTGTGTGGGAAGACGCGGCTGCCTTTACCCGATGAACAATGGTTTATCCTGTTAGCTGAAGCACCTCTTCTCGAGACTTACTTCCCCCGACCCGAACGCTAGGAAGCGTCAGATTAGATACGGTCCCATCTTCCCTCTAGGCGTCAGATTTATGCGTGCTTGTTACCGCTTTACCTGTAACATTCATTGCGGGCCCAGTGCATTGCAGAAATAAGTCCATGTGGGTAGAAGTAAGGTACAGGCTGTGGCCCGGGAGGAGGGGGCACGCAGGAGAAAGCTAGGACCGAAGAAAAACCTAGGCGAGCTCTTCGCAGCGTCGAGACAGCGAGTAGAAGCTAGGTGGTAAATATCACTTTATTTTCGGTGTAGAGTCTCTAAAGCAACAGCCTAGCGTTTTTGTGCTGGAGTGTGGAACATTGGATTGGACATCACCCATCGTCTGCTGTCATCCTCATCTCTCTACCGTTGGAATGGCATCTGGGAGATCACTGGGCTTCGACAATCCCAGCCAAGTTTTACAGATGTACGTAGAGGTCATGAGGGATACTAGGTGCTGACATCAAGTGGTGCTTTTCATGACGGGTGGGATGGAGGGAAGGGCTGGTAAAGGTTGTTCAGCCGGGCGTAGATCCGAAACCACGACCCTCTGTATTGGGAGCAAGCATGCATTACCGCTTTGCTACGGACCGTCCCGGATAGTTAAATGCAATCTGCTGCCGACGGTAGAGTCTCTAATAAGAAGTCCGTGGTCCCTGGCTAGCTCCTTGCGAAAATGTCTCGTTCCCATTCGGCTGACGCTTTTGCTGGGGGATCTGGGAAAATCTTTCTTTTGTAACGACTAACCTACCTTCCCCTTTCCCCTAGTGGTGAAGGCTACCTTGTCCAACTTTCTTAGCAAACTAGTAACTCGGCAGAATGATGCTTTAGGTGCAGTTGTTCTTACAGAGGGGCATAGCGCTGGAAAGCGGGACTTGATTACAGAGCACAGTTTTATAAGCGCGAGCAACACTGGACCGTGGGAGCTCGACAAATTTCGCTGCCTAGCTGCCCACGGTCCCCAAACCTGTCATCGCCAAGGGAGCGAATGACAGCGAGCCGTGTCGAGACAAGTGCCGACAGTAAATACCTGCCGAGCTTGACAAGAGTCGTAAAAATGTTGTTGCACAGTTTCAGAGCCCTTCCCCCTTTGCCGAATGGCATATCGCAGTGAACGGACGCGTGCTTGCGCCTTCCAGTAGCCACGTCGTCACGGCGTCTGATGGCGCCTGTGGAGGCGGTGAATGGCTCGCCCAGTCCCGTCATCGCCGCCTTGCGATGACAGCATGTGCTGTGCGAATGTGGCAGGCGACCCAGTGTCACATTCTCATGTCTCCCCGTACTCAGATTGTATGGGGGGGGGGGGCATCTTATTGCTCAACGTCCAGTCCCAGAGGAGGCGCATATCAGGATGTTTTGTTTATTGTTGGAGTAGGGGAGGGGGGCGAGATGCGTTCGTGTTGGCCATTACAGTGTCCGTCTTGTTTTCGAAAGTGTCATTTTTCTTCCAACGTCAGTCTTGCGGGAAGAGTTGTGGGAGTGGGTTGAACGACTAGCAGTTTCGCAAAATAATGTGAAAAAGTTCAGGCCTGGAAAAAAGGGCTTCATTTGCCGGGACGTTTTGACATCTTGCACCTAACATTGTGGGCCCCCGCAAATCCGCTCGGGTCTTGTGCCGTCCCTGATTCTAACTTCCAGCTCTGCACATTTGCTGGCACGTTCCTCGTCAGCTTTTCGCAGTTTTTTTCTAAGAACGTTTCGCGACCGCAAATTTTACTGGTTAAATCTGCATAAGGTTATGAGAAAAATGACAAGATTCAGTCCCTAATTAATGTTTTAATGGTTTTGAAAGAAATGGAAAGACAATATGCATTTGTAACCATCCGTGCAGTACTCATAGATCGACTATTGTTGGTAGCTTCCGAAGCGTTAGACGGGGACGCTACGAAACCGAGGTGTGAGGTGAATTGTTATTAAAATTTGAGAATGGAAGATTTCACGTATTTAGTAAATTGCCAACAAAGATGAACGCCCCATTCGCTGAAGAAATTTCAGTCAGAGCAAGGGTAAAAATTGTGAGTCAGTGTGAGAGAGCTATTAAATAACTGTGTGTGTGTGGGGGGGGGGGAGTATCAGAGAACACAGCCTATGCATCTACATTCTGTCTACACCCCATATAAAATATATCCGCGTGTAGGCATGGACATGCATGTATGCGAGAGAGTTGTGCGAACATATATATATATATATCAGTGTGCGCAAGCGAGTGTATATGGGAGAGTGTAATTCTCTCTGTCGACTCTGCAAGGGTGCACTCCAGATATTTATCAGTAACTTCAGTAAGCTGATTACACTGTAGTCTGCGGCTGAACGGAAACGTACACCAGGAAGTCTCAGTGTGGATTGTAATGGTGGGGTGCACGGTTTTTGGTGCCTGTCGTAACTATTGGCATTGTCAATAGTTGGTAGACCAGTGGAATGTGACATGCAAAGAGCAGATGGCACTAGCCCATTGTCAGATGACGAATTTACAGGTCGGACGTTGTCCTTCTTGGGAGGGGAAAGAAAAGAGAAAGGGTTGCAGAATATTTCCATTGGCAGACGACCTAGGTAATCTCCGGAGTCGTTCTAGTGCGACATTTCTTTATTTGGAAGACGTGTCCGGGAGGCTTCAGTCAGTACTCGCCCCAAGGTAGCAGGATGTACCCATTGCACTCGCGTTTTGTGAGTCGTGCAGATTTCCGACTACGTTATCGCTTTTTTTTTTTTTTGTAATTACCGGGCGCTTGAAGGATGGCGTGTGCCGGAGGGCACGCGGCTGCCGACTCCTTGCTGCTCGTGCTGTTGCCACAGTTTGCGCTGCTGCTTCTGCTGCAATTGATGGTTCTTTGGGTTCTTTGACATGATCAGTGATTCTGCCCCGAGTGATCGTCGCGTCTCAGTTGCAAGCACTTCAGGACTGGGGATTGTTTCCGACCTCGGGATGCACTCTTGCGGTTTGTGCGGTTGAAGTAGTGATGATTTATGTTAGTCAAGTGCAGGGGGTGAAAGCGCAGAGAGTGCGCTGACAATCTTTTTAACGCTTGTCACCTGACCTCGGCGGCTTCGACAAGAAATCTGTCATCGGATCATAGGGATGGTGCGAGGCGCTAGCCAAACGGCTGTAGAGTGTCACACAGTACGAGTCATAACTGCAGCTCCTGCGGCCACTGCCTATTGGGTCAGTCAAGCACATGACAATACAGGGATTTTAAGGACCGCCTCGTTGGACTAACGGTAAGGCGTCCACCTTCTAGGCGGGAGGTCGGGGTTCGCGTCTCAGCCGAGTTATGCCTAAGACTAAAAATCGACAATCTACTAGCTGCCCTGCCAGACGCCGGGTACTATAGGGAGCAGTAGTAGAACTGGCTGGCCGGGTGTCAATATAATGTGTCTGGGTGGGACTGAACTCGGTGTTGTGACAGCAGTCCCACGTGTGGCAACACGTCTCGAGCAACAACGTCCGGATATGCACATCATTTGCGACTGGAAGTTGAGCAGTAAGCAACCAAACAACGGCCATTTTACGGATCTACCGGCAGAATCAATGTGTCCTTTGGTGGACGGGACAGGGAAAGGGAACTCTTTGGCCCTCAGGAGGGAATGTGGGTAGCACTCATGTAATACATTCCTGTCTCTCTATATATACTCTACAACTATTCAGTGTTTGTATTAGGTGCATAATATTCATTGTGTGCAACACTCAAAATATCGATAAAGTATTATATAGGGATGACATGCGGAATGGCTGTGTAGTTCACGATGAAGCTACAGAATGGAATTGTATAACTACAAACTATAGTGCAGTTACTTCGGGTCACATGAGAGTGACGTTGGGCACGATGGTGACGTCACAGACCTATATTGCCCACTCTTCCAATTTTCAGAAGTTATTATGCCATTTATGTATTGGTCGATTTTTGGCGAGAAAGAAACAAAAATAATCACAAACGAATTTCTTAATCATTCCCTCCTCAAACTTTTTCCTTGGAAAGACTGCTGTACAAACGTCAGTTGTCAGGATTACATAAACTGCTATTTTTTTTTATTTTCAGAGGTTAATTGTGACGGCTTTTGGTTCATATAACGTTACTGTTTTGGAGAGAACGGGCAACAATAATAAGGGTCTTCCGCTTCTTCCGCTCCCACAAGACAAAAAAAAATCCTGGCACTATAGGGAACAGTACTAGGACTGGTTGAGCCAGTGTTAGGCTAAGTATCATGCAGAGGCTTTAGGTCTTATTGCTTTTCATTCATTAAGTCTGTGTCTATTGTGTTCAAGATCTTTAGCGTGTGCATATAGTTACAATTGCCCTCTTACGAGGGCAGGTGAAAGTTGCTGCCTGCAGCGAAGCACATTGTTGTGTGGGTATGCAAGCTTGTGTGCTACGCGGAGTTTTGTTCCGTAATTGACTGGCCTTTAGATGTCATCCACGAAGAGGTCAGATGACCCTCGGGAATTCCCCCCCCCCCACACACACACACACACACGCCGCATCTGTCATGACCGTAAGTGTCCAGTGCTGGCCGTAAAAAATGTATAAATGCATTTGACATGACCTGAACCTAGGCTTCCTCCACCCGTTGACAAGCCACGTTATTATATATATACTTCCATTTCGTCCTCTTCCTCAGTCCCAAATACGTCCACCTGTCACCACTTGTCCACCCACGCATATCCCGCCTACTTGGACAAAGATAAAGCTTTTGACACCGTCCCAGCTTGCCAGGTCGAATTGACCTGTGGCAAGTTAACTAAAATGGCGAATGACCCTAATTTGAGCACAGACATTCTCACGTCAGTACCCAGGTTCCCTCGATCCTGTAAATCTCATCGCTGACCATCTATTGTAGATTGCCGCAAACAGAGAGGGGCTGCCTATGTTTGCAAGCGAACAGTTGAGTTTTCATAGGACAATGTCTATGCGGGCATGCAAATGACATTGCAATACTGGCTGAGTCACCTGCAAACTCGAGACACCTTCCTCCTTCCATTGCTCCCTCGCTCCTCCGTCGATAGGGAAAAGATGTGTAGTCAGCTCGCTCCTCCCTATAGAATGCCAGGGCAGAGCAGCAGAGTAATACCTAACAGAGGTCAAACGCGGGTGATGCCAAAAAGGCGGCTCTCAAAATTGGAGGGGCGTAATGGAAGGGGAATACAGGAGGGGAGAGTTTAGTGTTCGTGGTTTGTGCGGAATCGTTGTGTCGGTGATTGCACCCTTTACGACCCACCCCGGACAACTGCGTCAGTCACTATCTAGCGGCTTATTGTCTATCTTCTGTAGTCCTGTAGTAAACGGGGAGCGGGTTGTTGCGTACCTTCCCTCTGTAGTAAACGGGGAGCGGCTTGTTGCGTACCTTCTCTCCGTAGTAAACGGGAATTGGCGTGTCTGCCTTCTGTAGTCCTGTAGTAAAGGAGGACCGACTTGTTGCGTACCTTCCCTCTGTAGTCCTGTAGTAAACGAGGACCGGCTTGTTGTCTACCTTCCCTCTGTAGTCCTGTAGTAAACGGGGAGCGGCTTGTTGTCTGGCTGCCCTCTGTAGGGGCCTGACTTATCCGCGAGACGGAAGAGATCTCATGTGCTGGTAAAATATATATTTTAAAAAACGCGCAATGGGAACATAGCAGCCTCCTGGGAGCTTCACAACTGTGTGACCTTCAGTGTCGTCAGGGTGGGTCGGCCACCCAGGGCCTGTGCATCGTAGCAGCTCCGTTTTGAGTTTTCACCGGTTGGATATAGATGGATGACTGTCCCTAAGTGAGTGATGGATGGTTCCAACATGAGATGACCATGCTAGGTGACGTATGTACTGCATGTCTAAATCATCTTTACCCTGCACCCTCACTATGCTCCTCTGCCCAAGTCGTGAGATGCCTTTCGTTGCTAGCTTGATGTTAATAAATAGCCCCAAAACAATTTAACGGAGTATCGTGTCAAGCTGAACCAAAGGAACTGTGTACGCCACACCCTGTTGACGCATCCTGGAGTTCTCCCCCACCCCAGCCCCCGGGTTCAGTTTGTTTCTGCTTTACGTTTTCATGAACATCCCCAAGTTTGCATGTTTGGTTTTCCGGTATGCACCTATCCTCTGTGCAGTTTAATTAGCTCTGAATCACACTAATCTCTTCCGATTTTCTCCACTCTTTCCTTCCCAAGCTGCTTAGAACACGTGCAGATAATAGCGCCCGGCTTTCGTGAGCTAGCAGATTATCTCACATTCATTTCCGGCTTTAGGATATACTATAACGTGCCAGTGCAAGCAGATGTTAGTGCGCAAGCGGAAACGTTAAGTTTAAACAGTTCGATACTGAAGCGGACCAGCGAGAGAGAACAAAGTTGACACCATCATATCGTGTCCATGTAACTCGGAAAAGGAACAAAAGCAGTCGTCCGAGCATTCGTTGGCCCATGGCGTTCTGATTGCCGCCAGGCCTCTGGAATTTCCCAGTGGTGCCACTGTCGCTGTTCCAGCTGTGGGCAGAGCGGGACGTCTCGGTTCGCCTTTGTTGACCCAGTTTGAGGATAGCCACGCGCTGCGGCAGGTGGGGAGGGGAGGAGGGGGTGGCTGCCTGTGGCCGGGTTGTAGGGACGGTCTCGCACAGTTGTCACCGTTACAGTCGCAAACGTAGGAGGTACTCTCGAGGCAAGAGACACTCTTAGAGTGAATCCTGCCTAAGGCACAATTTTTTAAAACATTTATTTGTGCAACCAAAGTACAAAACACTGAAACAACCAAAGGCAGGGCCAGGCAACAAGCCAGTTTATATTAGCCTAACCCTGGCTGGGCACAAAGTAGGAACACATACAAGTACATGGCGACGATAATGAATGAGACAAGTGGGAAATAATGTGGAAGAGAGAGAGGGAGGAGGGGGGTGAATGAGGTGTAGGGAGGGAATATTTAATTCCATTGTATGTCAGCATCAGCCAGTCCAGCGTTGGACTCGCAGTCGGTGTCAGGGACGCTGGCATCGCTCCTAGTGGAAGCGTTCAGAAAGCTTTAGGTAGTGTTGGACTCGTTTGGAGATGTGTTCGTTTTCGTCGACTGTTGGGGGTGGGGGACTTCCAAATAAAAGGGTGTCTTTATATAGGTACTCTTGATTTAGTGTGGACAGTGTTGTTTTCCTTTCTTTTGGATAACGGAAGTAGTGTTCCACAATTTCGTGCGGGAAGCCGCATCCACAGGAAGGATCATCAGTTAAGAAAACAAGAACACATTAATGAGCTCAAAGAAAATGTTTGTAATGTGGAGAAGTTTGCTACAAAGCAGTGGTGGAAACTAGTAAATTCTTTTATGTCCAAGAAAGATTTGTGTGACTTGAGTGGGCATAATTCACTCTAACGGCACGTTCCCCAGGCACAGTTCACTCTTATGCAGAATGCTCTGGAGTTATCGCGTTCTTTCTATGAAATAATGCGGTTTTTGTTGTTGTTTGTTTGTTTTCCTCACAGCTGGATTGCAGGCAGCTGAATGATGGTTGGACGAGAGGAGAATTACCGATGAAAAAATTGAGAATTGATTTATTAAAATATAATTAGGTCAGCTGAAGCTCTAACAGTTTTCCTTCCGTCAAAAACTCTATTTTACCTGTGGAATTCTAGCTCCAGTCATGTTATTGTCAAAAACTTATACACTCGACTGTTATTACTTGATATTTGGTACGTTAAAGTAGGTAACGAAGTCGAGAGTGTTTCCTGTCGCACTAGGCTGCACGGTGACTGTGGGCATAGCACACTCTGGAGTGCACTGTGCCTAGGCAGAAATGACTCTTGAGCAGATCCTACCTTAGGGACAGTGCATTCTACACTGCACAATAGTTTGCACATACCACCCTGGTAGTTGCGCATAGCTGTGTCACACTTACCGACTGACCTGTCAGTGATCGAGGGGGGTGTCTTGAATGTGTGGTTGTCCTCAAGCAAGGACCCACACCTTTCTTTCTTTCTTTCTTTTGCGAGTGGCCTTTTTTGTGTTCTGAGGGAACTATTCCGGTGTTAAGACCTCTTCAGAAAGACAAGCCTTTTCTGCACAAGTGCTCACAAGCTTTCCGTTCCGCAGCGTTGGGTCTCAGGAGCGCAGTCTCACAACCCAAACCACGTGCCGTGCCCCTAACCCCTGAACTGCCTAGCTTTGACGAGGTGCAGTAGAGCGTTCTACTGCAACCTCAGGTAAGTGGGCGTGTCGGGTTGTAGCTGTAGTCAAGTACAGCGTCCTTCTACCTGACGATGAGCCTCGAGAAAGAACCCTGCTTGCCAAGGAAGGGCAGAAAACTCTGTATACTCCGTTTGTTCGTGGCTGCATCACTGCGACATGCTCTCCTGCTGTTTCTACCTGTCGTAATCTCTGTAGTGCTTCACCTGAAGCGCTGTTGTCACAAGGGCGTGAGGTTGTCGCATCCGCCCGCTGGTGGAATTCGCTTTGTCGTGGGCGGACTTCGTCGTAAGGTGCTGTTACACGCTCCCTTCTTACTTTCTTCTGGCTCGGGCCACGCTGTCCGTTATAAGAAATTGTGCAGATGGTCGTATCGCCAGTCTCGCCGCCAGAGCTGTTCCTAAAGTGGGATGTACATGTTCTGACGAAAAGTATGAAGCCAGCTATAAGAAACTAGTCCAACCATCTGCAACAAGATAGCTTTTTTTAAAAATTGGCTCGATTATTCTTTATAGAGATTACTAAATCCTCCTGAGAGCAAGCTTCTGGAGAGAAATTTTGATGGAATTAGACGCGATTGGATCAGTTTTTTAACGATTTTTTTCATACGATTTTGTGGAACTGTCTAAAGCCCGCAGTACCTAATCATAGTTTCACCCCCACCCCACCACTTCCCTCCTACTTTTCCCCGCACAAGCGTGTCTTCTCGAGTCCAGCTCGGGCATAATAGTCGTTGTGTGACTGGAAGTGTGAAGTGGTTTAAGGTGGAATAAATGAAATAAAAACTGAAGAAAACAATGCGAGCAGAACAAACATTGCGTATTCTAACTGTAACATCTCTTTGGGCGCCTCCAGTTGGCTGTTCACACTGCTGATAAAACTTGGCCTTGGGTGAACGACCGCCGAGAACTTACCGGCTACGTGCCACCAGCGCCACGCTGTCCTCTACTTGTCGCCTTGTGTGGGGGAGACTTCGAGACGGCCGTGAGAACACTCGCGACAATACGTGTTAACCTAAATATTTTGGCATACTGTAATCCACTTGTACATAGCGAAGGCATTGTCTCTTCGACTGAGGTTTTGTTAAAACTCGATAGCTATGTTAAGAGAAGATTTATTTCTTGAGGAAAAAAAACAATAAGAAGAGAGTGTGTGTGTGTGCGCCCGAATTGTTAATGTTGAACCATGGCCTATACAATCCGTAAGGGTCGTTACTATTTATTTGGTGGTAGAGGCAGCTATTCGTGAATTTCCACGGTAGAGACCCTATTTGTTTTCACTTGCTGTGGCGTGCACCTAGATTTTTCTGTCCGGTGACGGAGCAAGGTCGACAGCATCAACAGACGACAGACGTGTTGTTCCAGGTGCAGCGTGCCCCCAGAGATAGACCCCAGCAGTCTGCGTCACTTTGATCTGACATTTGGGAGTGAGGGAGTGCAGACTTGTGAGCGAAAAAGAAACGGTCGTGCAGAGTCGAGGTTTTGCATGTGGAGACGCGAGGACAGACATCCAAGTATACCGCTAAGACATCGATGTCTGACATGCCGTGTTGGTCCCATAGCGTTCATGGCATTCCCGACATCTAGAGAACTCTGGCAACAGGGATATGACTGTATGGGTTGCGGTAGTGTTCTGTGTTTGGTGGAGGGACACAGCAATACCTGCACCCCTTGCCGCCGTCCGGATTAGACGCGCGTGTCGGTCGCCGCAGGGGCGACGCACTGGACGATCTAGGAGGAGGAATGGTGGAGAAAAACACTGTGGGGGGTAGACGGACGTACCCGATGGAGGATGCTGTGCAGGCTTGGAACCTACATCTGGTCCCATAGAATGACTTGAGTATTTTGTCAATAGAAGTGATTCTAGGAAAAGTAACAGGAGGAGACAGTTATTAACAGGAAACTGAGGGTGGGTGGGGGAAAGACTACAGGGCGGACTTGTAACGAGGCTGTCACGTCTAGCGATTCAACAGCGATCTGCCCTGCCACATCTGAGCGATTCACGGCCAATCTGGGTCACTGCGTCGCTCGTCGAGTCGCCGGCACGGTCTTCGCCGGCTGGTCGATTGCCGACCGATTGGCGAGCGAGCGATCCGGATGGCTCGCTTCCAACAACCGCCAATCAGAATGAGAATACAAATGTGACCCGACCTTGACGGATAGCATCTTCGCTATCAGTCGTTGACCCCGCGATCGCTGCAGTGTAGCAGCTAGCCCCAGCGACTGGCCAAGCTATCTGCGACACCTACTGAGATGAGCGACTAAAATCGTCCCACTTCTCTTAGATGTGACGGCCCCTTAAAAGGAATAAGAAGTTTAAGTATGACAGATTGGCAAATTTGGATATCCTTATTTGGTACAAAGTGCTGGCTATTCAATTGACAGGCAAATGATCTGTCAGCAGCTCACGCTTCCCATCCTATGAGTAGGGTTTATCTTCCAGTAGATAGGAAGACCGCCTGGTGGCCTAAGTGTTAGAGGTCCGATCTGAGGCAGGAGGTATAGGGGGTCAGCCAGTGTCAATATAATGTGACTGGGTGGGACTGAAGGCCTGTGCCCCAACAGCAATCCCAGTGCGGCAGCACCTTGTCTCAAGCAATGCCCTCCAGGGTAGGATCAGCTGCTGGATAAAGTGCCTGAAAGGATGGATGTGGGGGTGAGGGTGCAGGCCTAAAGCATTAGCTTTTCTGCCAGCCCATTCAAGGTATCTGCTGCCACACAGATTTCTGATCCAAGAGGCCAGTAGCCCAGAAACCATTTCTGCAGAAATGAACATGATGCCTGATGTTTTTTTTTGCCAGAATCAGTATTGTTGATGGAGAGTGAAGGGGGTAGTCACTTCATCAGTAGGCCTGTGGCCATTGTGTCCAGTAGGCTTCAGTTGTTGTGTCCAGTAGCCCTCAGTCGTCATGTCCAGTAGGCCTCAGTCGTCATATCCAGTAGGCTTCAGTCATGTCCAGTAGACCTCGATCATTGTGTCCAGCAGGCCTCAGCCATTGTGTCCAGTAGGTCTCAATTGTTGTGTCCAGTAGGCTTCAGTCATGTCCAGTAGACCTCCGTCATTGTGTCCAGTAGGCCTCAGTCGTCGTGTCCAGTAGACCTCCGTCATTGTGTCCAGTAGGCCTCAGTCATTGTGACCAGTAGGCCTCAGTTGTCATGTCCAGTAGGCTTCGGTTGTGTCCAGTATGTCTCAGTTGTTGTGTCCAGTAGGTCTCAGTTGTGTCCAGTAGGCTTCAGTCCTCATCTCCAGTAGTTCTCAGTCATTGTGTCCAGTAGGCTTCAGTCATTGTGTTCAGTAGTCTTTACCCTTCAGATAAGACAAATTTGGGTCAGATAATGCAGACCTAGAGTTTTTCTTCCTCGTCTGATCACTATCATATTGAAATGAAAGGATCAGGTATATATAAATGAGTGTATCTGTGGATGTATGTTATTACTTTATTCTGACAAGATCTGCATGGAAGTCCTTGTGAAAGGGTGCTGCTTAAAAAAATTGTTGTGCAGAAGCATATGCATTTCATGAGCTATTTATGGAGTTCCCCCTGTTATCAATGCCACATTGTTTGAAAGACTTCTCTGACATCCCGAGCTTTTAAACCTGAAAATTTACACAATAAGTTAATCCTAGGTTTAATTTTAGAGTAACTGTTTTTGAAAGAATGTTGTAGGGGTGCACTTCAGGATTTAATGTATAAAATTCATCTAGTTTGCATGTTGTTATTTCAGTGCCTTTTTAAAATAAGAACCTATGAACAGAACAGGGAGGAAATTTGTGAGACCATGGAGAATGAACTAATTTGCAATAAAATTGCTAAAACATCATAATTATAAGTAATTTAGACAGCCCCCAACCCCCACCCCTTTAAAAAATGATCAGCTGCAATGTGCTTGAGCCCTACATAGGTGAAATGTGAGGTTTGCCTACTGAGTCTTACTGCTCTTTTTTGCTGTATTTTGATACCTTACTGTTTGTTTGTTGTCATTTCTCAGATATAGAGAGTGTGTGGTTATGTAAAGGTGCACAAACACCAGTTGGTGCAGAGCCCTATGACTGTAGGGCAGCACCAGGGTCCTGATAGCAAGAGAGTCCAGAAAACACTTCCTAAGCTTTTTGATATACATACGCAGAGCTTCATGTTGTTTCAAATGGTTGATATATGTTTGTGGATGCCATTCTCATCAGTGGAATTGGAAATTAAATTGATGATCACACATATTTGTTGTTTTTAACATGGTACATATGTTGTAATGTGGGTGGCATTTTAAAAGCATGATATATGTGCATTTGTTGTTGTAAACATACTACATTTGTTGTAATGTGGGTGGCATTTAGTATATCCATTTCCAGATTCTTAAAAAACCAACTAAAAAGTAACCTTGGGCACGAGGTGTAGAACTGCATGTGATGTTTGACACTTTTCTAAAGCATGTGATGTGTGACAGGCCTTTCTTATTGCTGTTAGAGAAATTGTGACCTGTGATACTAAGCTGCAGCCTGTGACTATCCATGTCGGCGAGATATTAGTGTAAATGAAGTCAGTTTTTCTGTGACATTGTTTCAGAATTTAAAAAAAATCAGTCTTAGGTTTACTAGTTGAATGATACCATTGTTCAGAAAACTAAGCATGCATGTGTGCATGAATGTTTGAAGAGTAAGAGAGTAGTGGTGAGAGAAGACACCAGTGTTCTTGGAGATTGAAAGCAGTCTGTGTGGATTATGGCCATCATTAAGATGACATTCTGGTGATGTATTTTGTGTATACTGAATTGAGGATAACTACCTGCAAAGTTTTGACTCAGAGTTGAAGCAATAACAGAAAAGAGGAAGAAAATTACCCCCTTCAATTTTCTTTTCTTGTAGGTACCACCAGCAATGGGATCAACGGACAAGCAGAGGTGATAAACAAAGTAAGTTTTAAAATCTGTCAAATTAGTTTCAAATCTCATAAAGCAGCATTGTGTTACATGTACATGAAGCTTGAAGTGCACATGCAAATTAAAGCCTTTAGTAAGGACAGTATTTAAAAAGATTGTTACAAAATTAATGTAGCTTTGTCTTCAGATTCTGTTGCTTTTAACATATCCTTGGGATGTTGTGAACTGAAGGAAAAACAAAAGTATGGAAAGATGTGTTAGTAAAGATGACATTTGTTTACAATTTATAGCTTAATACAGAAAATATTTTATTGGATAATTGTTATTCTTCTTTTATATGAAATCTCTGAGGAGTTTTCAAGTTGCATTGATGATGGTATGTAAACATCCTCAGTAAGTCACAGTTCCCAGTATACACAGTTTTTACAGCATTAGTCCTGCAGGTATTTTTAAAAGCCATAATAAGAAAACATATAAATTTAGCTTTGATTTTAAAGTATTGACTCAACAGGTACACCCCATAGTGGCAGAGTCTGTTCCGTCCTCTGTTACACAAAACAACGAGGAAGTGTCGGCCACAATTCGCTCCCAGACTAGCGCTGCAGTCGCTGACCTGAACCTCAACGTGTCAGCAGCAGAGATGAAGGAGCGGCTGAAGGCTCGCCGCAAACAGGACCCACGGATGGTCAGACAGACCTTTGAGCAGAAGCATCAGATGTTTGAGAAGCTGTGAGAAGTGCTAAGGCCAGAAAAGGGGCTTACACAGGAGAGAGGGGCATGGGGTGTCATTGGAACAAAACTTCCTTGCTTTCCAGCTTTTGATTCTGTTATCCTTTCTTGGCACTGTGATTGTTTCCCCCCCCCCCCCCCCCCCCCCCCCCCCCC
>SMGT01002688.1:294735-314699 GCA_004794575.1 Lanistes nyassanus
ATCATCTTGGCATCAGGCTCTGTAACATTTAAGTCTTACAGATATACCTATTTATTTTACTATAAGCAGTAGATGGCTGTATTTTACTTACATAGTTTAGAGCACCAAGGATTGCTGGTAGCAGTGGAGGAATTGTTGCTAAGGAAGTAGTTACTGAAAATGGTGCTAATTAGAAACTGGCATTGTCATTGTATGAAAGATTATGCTTTAAATAAATATGCCATAAAATGCTTCATCAAGATGTAGTGGTCCTTTTAATTGTACCATAAATCAGACTGAGGCACTGTCTATCGAACATTATAAGGATGCTGTAGGATAAAGCACATATTTCTCCCAGGTTGATGCTTTCAGGGAGTATTTCACAATGTAACAAGATGGGAGTTAACCCAAACACTGCTGGATATAATGAAATATCCACACAGAAATCACGCTTAAAATCGAAGGACGCATGGCTGCCGCGAGCTGTACTGCACTCCACAGGGAAAGCCGCGGTTGTGGCCAATTGTACTGTAAGGGTTAACATTTTCTATAATACAGAATAGCCATATGCTGCCCATGCAGTTATTTCTGTATAGCTAAAACTTATTTTGGCCAAGCAAGCGTGTGTTGTGCACATTCGTTAACGGAGAATAAAACTGCATAATTGTACACCGATGCTGTAATATTTGCTGGTAATTTGCTTTTGATATTCTGCTGGAAGCACTTGCTTGGTTGGACGTGCGTGCGCTTCTTGCCAACAATTTTAACCTTCGCGCCTAAAATCTAGCAGTTGTTGTTCCAAATTTGCTGGGGAGGTTGTAGGGCTGTTTTGCACCAAAGTGCGATGACCGCAAACTTCCAACAGCTTTCCAGCCCAGTTGTATAAGCTGGAGAAGCTTGCTTGCCACTGTGGTGAGAAGAGGATCAATACTGTTTGCTGCTCATAATATTTCTTCTCAACCCACCTATACATGTATATGCATCTGCAATCCCTCTTGCATAAGCTTAGCTTGAAAATGTTACCTGGGGAGGAAAGGAAGGCTGCTTGCTTTGCTCCTCCCACCCCCACCCCTTGCCATGCTACCCCCATCATGCCAACCCCACCCTGCCACTCCTCCCCTATTCCGAACTATTCATTCCCTCTTCAAATCCTGTCCTTATCAGAGTACTGCCACCATCAGTCACAGGTTTACAGGTATTGCACACCTACTATCCACTGTGCCCATGTAACTTTCTGTAGGGTTTATTCTGCTGAATTACTGTGTGCTTGTACATGTACTAGTCTGTTGTACAGAAAGGGGAAAAACAGCATAAAGCAGTGGAAACTTCTCTGCAAAACATGACACTCCCTCAAATTAAGCGTCAAGAAAAGATGATCATATGCTTTGAAGTTGATGTACACCTTTCAAACAGAACATCTCTTTTCACTTCTACCCATAATGCCCAGCACCATTCCTCCCACCATCCATGCTCAGACAACCTGAGATTGTGGTGGCTCACAGCTTTACCCCCCACCCCCCAAACCTCACCAAATGCAGCATGACGAGGGAATATAGCAAGCTTTTAGATGAAATGGTTTCTCTCCAGCAACCAAGGCTAAGGCATTGCAAGTTGATGCAAGGGTCACCCCATCCTTTCTGGGCACCACAGTAGCATACATAAATCATTCACATCTTAGCACAGTGATGGTGCTGTGGTGTAAAATCCTGGCTTCCCCTTCAATAATATTATAATATTAATGTAGATGAAAAGATGCCAAAATCTTTCTCACAGCTTACATAGCATTTGATATTTCTGTGAAATATTTTGCAAGTATTTGTGATGGGAAGGGAAATATTTTCTGTTTTGGAAATTGTGCTGAAAAGGGCAGTTGATGTTGTTAAGCAGAATCCATACTGCAGATTTTTCCCCACTGTGGAATGAATTTGTTTGGCTCTGTTTTTAACCCTTTGTAATTTCCATGGTGATGTTTTCTGCACTAGAGAATTGACTTTTTCTGAATGAAAATATTTGCATTGTTGAAAACCAGTTCTTTCATGAAAGATGCATCAGTATTCAGTTTTCACTTATTGAAACATTCAAAACATAGTATTTTATATAGTTTATCGTGTGGCCCAGTGAAGGGAAGAATGGGTGGGTTCCTACCCCACACTGCTTTTTTTCTGGACAGTTTCTCCCCACCCACCCCCCCCCTCCAAGAAAACCCAGGCTTGTCACTGGCCCTGTGTATTGAAGTATTCAAGAAAAATTTTCAAGTGTCATGGAAAGCACACTTTCTTCAGGGATGTTACACTTTAAAGAATACTTTCAATACAGTGTCTACTTTGGCTAAGAACATCTTTTTGTTATTGAAAAACGCTATTACCTTTTTATTATTATTTTTTTAATTAATTTTTTTGCTTCAGTCTTCCTAATTGTAAGCTGAGAAGCAGGTGGCACAGGTGTTTCAGGGCTTGTGTTCTGGTGGACTTATTTTTTTGGGGGGGTGGTTGGGGAAGGCACCTGTACCTAGTTTTGCATGTCTTTTGGAGCAATGTGTTGGTTTGTTGCTACCTGAGCAGCACAAGGTCAACATTAAAAGGTCAGAGACTTGTTTCAAAAGAAGGGTCCTCCATTCTTGAACAGCCTTGTGAGTAAAAAGTCACTTTGTTGATGCTGGGAGACAAGGAGATGCAGAGTGCTATAGATGTTAAACTTTAGGCTTCGGCATGTCTTTGAGAGACACAAATGAATACTAAAGCTGACATATTTGGGCTTAAAAAAAGATTTGTATAACCATTTTTTCTCTTTTCTTTGTAGTCAACAGGAAGCTTGTGTGTTGCTCACAGTATTTGCACATTCATACTTTCATCCTACTTGCATCTTTTGTAGAAGGAATCTGTTAATTTCTTGCTTCATACTATAGTGGGGAAAATGTGAATGAAGATTTATATGCACTTTTTTTTTTGTTTTGTCTACCTAACTTCATAAAAACTAAGTCTATTTTGTATTCTGGCTCTACTTGTGGGAACATTCCAGCACATAGTGCCTCCAGAACTTGAGAGAGAATTTTTACTTGGCGCACAATGTTACGTCTGATAAGACACCTCTGTGATGGCTTACTCGGTGGGACCAGAGAAGAGGCCAGATGACCATGTTTACTCTGTTACGTCTGGTCACCATATTTATTCTGCATTATTAAAACAGGAAAATTGCATGGTGATTTTTGTTTCTGTGAAGTAGCTGACAGGTTTTCCTGCTGTCATCAACCATAGGTATGGTTTGTACTAAATATTTTCTGATAAAGAGATGTTTTATAGTTCACATCACTGCATATTGTGTTGATTTCAGCTTGTACATAAACACGTGCACAGATGCATTGGACTTCACTATAACAGCAAATGTGTGCAGTTATATTTCTGCTGATTTGTCTTTTTGATTCAAAAATTGGTTGTTGTTGTTGTTGTTGGGTGTCCATGGACTTGGAATGGACATGGGTATCTGTTTAATGAAAAGGAAAGAAAAGAGTTTTGAAAGGGTTGAATTTTAATGGTTGTCTGTGCCAGAAAAGGGATGTGACCTTTTGCAAGAAATAATATACGATTGAACATTTTCAATTGTTGGCATGTTCCAACACTTCCAGATGACTTACAGGTTAGCAAGGGCAAGAGCTTGTGACTGTCTCTCCATCTTTTGTCTTTCATTCCAGGGTCAGACTACCCTCATCCAAACTTGCCTTCTTACTGTTCCTTTGTATCGCAAGCATTGGGTTTAGTGTAGTCTGTGGTTAAATGTTTTCAGATAATTAAAATAATGCAGATGTTTAGCAATATCAACAGTTTATTTTTTTATAAAGATAGGTAAGTTAATTGAAAGGTTAAAAATTTGGTACATTCTTTCCCCCTCCCCCACTCATTCTCTCTCTCACACACACACACACACACGTGGGCACACTCCCTCCCCCCCCCCTCTTTTGCACGCATGGATGCATTTATGAGGTGTTGAGAATAAGATGCATTTGTGATCTGGGTTTATGGGCATGCAGAATAATTCTAGCAATGTATCTTCCACCTATAGACTTGCCCTCACCCCATTTTTAAAAAAACCCCATAAAGTGCAGATAATTTGGCGCCATTTTCCTTGAAAAAAGTGTGATTGGAGACATCATTCTAACCATTGTGGTGATGTGCGTTCAGGTTCTGGGGAAGATCACTTTGCCAGTCTACTTGAATGGGGTAGTGAACTTGCTCGATATTTTCATTACTTTTAGAAACCTGATTGTGCTTGGACGTGTGAACTTCAGTATGCAATTGTCATTCCTACATACTTCTTATGCTGCTCTGCTGAACGGAGCTTGCAAACCCTCAGCTGGCCTCTGTATGAGACATCAGTTGTAGTTCTGTGTAAGGCTCCGTCAAGGACTTGATGCAGCATGCTGTAACAGGTGTGCAAGGTTGATATCGGCCAGAGCTCCTAACAGTTACTGCTACACCACCTGATTGACTGTCAGGCTGCAGCGACAGGTTTTAGTGGCCAGTGTGTCAGTACTCCATTGCCTCCTGCTGTAGGCTGTTTGAGGGGATTAGGCTTTTTTATGGTGTTCCATCATTACTTTTCTGACAGATCTGTGTACATTGGAGAAACTTTTGTAAGGAGGTAGTGAATTTGCCTTGGCAAAAGTGAGGTTACAAAGCAAGGGACCCATGGAAGACATTCCACTGAATACTGGGGTAGCAAAAGGCAGTTTATAGCATGCAACCCAACCTGCTTCGTTCTGGATACTACGTTGTTAGTGCAGATGCATTTGATATTTTAGTAGAAGAAATAATTTTGTGCTTCATTACAAGCACACTATGGCAGTCCTTTTTTTAAAATTTTTTTTGCTTTAAACCAAAAAAGTGGCCCATGCATACTTTTTAAAAAAAACTTGTCCTATGCAGCTCTAAGTGGTGTTGGGTGTCCAATCGCAGTTGTCTCCATTTCGTGCTGTAAATGTAATACCTATCCATCAAAGTAATTATGGCTGGGTTACGCATGACCAGCGTGGACCCCATGCAGCAAGTGTTTGTATCTGGGTAGAACGTCTCGTGCAGAAGTGATGCAGCCTCTAATATTATGCGATCAGCCAGACCAGCACGTTCAGGAAAGTGATGCATGGCATGAACAGCTTGTTGCTTTCTTAAGAATATGCATTTCTTTCACCAAATGTTTCCACAGAAAAAATGTAATTATTCATATTTACTGCTGTTCCAAATGTTAACAGCTCAAAGACATTGTTGTGGATCCCCTTTAAACAGATTCAGTCTGTTGTTCCCCACTGTACTCTGGAGAACGAACGGGGGCATTTTTCTGCTTGTCTGACACTGGTCTTATATCAGCAACAGATTAAGGTATTTTTCATACTAGTGTGTTATAACCCTTTATGTGGTTGTCAGGCCAGAAATAGCTTTTGATATTGAAAACGATCAGATGCGGTAGTTTCTACAAGGTGGGGCCATGGGGAGTATGCTGCTTAATATCTTATGATTATTAACAAACCCTTTTGCCCACCCCTTCTGGTGGTTGTACTTACTGGTCCAGGATTTGTTGTTGATTGTCAAGCATACAGGTAACGCTGTAGGGGTACAGAGATGCTGTCAAATTTGTGATTGTCCTCATTTCATGTTATGTTACCCAATTGCTCAGTTTCAGGGGGAAGAAGTACTATACATATTCCAGGAACAAATAGCTTTGTAATCTATACACACACATATATATATTTTGTTAAAAATACACTAAAGGAATAAAAACTGTGTTGAAGCAATGTTGCATTGAGGATTTATTGTTAATGGAATTGAAGTTTTCAATGGGGTGAATGATTTTGGTCTGTCCTGTGTGGGTTGTGCTTACTGGGTTTTTTTAACAATTGTTTATTGTGCAACCAATGTACAAAACACTGATGCAGCCAAAGGAACAAAACACTGATAAGGCTTACTGTTTTTGAGTAAGTTTAAGAGAAACTGTTTGGTTCATTGCTTTCCCGTCTACACTTATCTAACCTTTATTTGCTGTCTTGTTCAGAGATGTCCCAGCTGACAAAAGATCGGTTCTTTTATCAACAATTCTATCCTAGCATAATGGATTGCTTCCCATGTCATAATCGGTAGATCTTAAAATACAAACGACTCTACGCTTGCTTGAATCCTCGGTCACCGGTTCATCACTCCGCCATCTTCAACATTTCCAATTGGTTTGTAACCACTAACCAGTAGCTAGATGTTTAATATTCAGTCTGCGTGTTTTCACCAAAGCCGTTCTTAGTGCGACTATAATCTGACGTGGTGAAAGTGGAGAGACATCTAGCCATTCTCTCAACAGAGTGACTAGTCCTTTCCTTAAAACTCGCGACATCCAGGTAAAGCCCTTGCGCCATTATTAGTTTTGAAAATGTACTCGAAACGAATTCGGGCTTTGTAGATCTACATTAAAACGATCGATTCAAGCTTAGTGTCTCGCATATCGCCCCTTTCTTTTAAAAAAAAATCCGACGTCTCTAGTGAATACTCGTGATTGGATAGAAGCCTGCAGCAGACCAAGGATGAAATATTAAAGCAGCTGTAAAAGCCACGTGTTTGATCCTACCCACTTCTCCGCCGCTCCATTCCCTTTCCTGTGACCCTTTGACCTATACGTCTGCCGGTGAAGTAAATGCACAGCACGTCTGACCTTGTCACAACACATACGTCACTTCGTGGCGAGCTACGTTTTGTAGATACTTATATACATGTAAGGCGAAATTGACCCCGAATAAGAAAGATATAAGCAGCATGTGTTGTGCATTGGCCATACCCAGGTAACATTTAAACCTGGACCTAGGACTATACATCTATTATCCTAGCCTGGACCATGACCAAATTTTGGAAGTCGCAATAGTTTGAACTGCTACAGCCGAATATGTTGCCGAAGGTTGGATGAAAAAGCCAGAACGGTCATAAGAAACTGTCCATTCGTTTTGGAAGAAAACAGTTTCATTCTAAATTGGATCGAACATTCATTACAGAGGCGTGTTTCGCCGAAACCTTGGGGAGACGTTTTTTGGAGAGAAATTCTTTATCAAAATGAGACTGGTTGTTTAATCCACGTGGTTCGAGTAGTTCTAACTCTTTGGCCACGACGTAGATAGTATACTATCTACAGCCTATCATACCCTTGAGTCTGCGCTGCTTGCATACTTTCTACGGATTAAAATATTTGCAGCGACGCATTTAACGGTGTAAGGCAGGTAAACTTATGCAAGTATGCAAGCAGCGCAGACTCAAGGGTATGATAGGCTGTAGATAGTATACTATCTACGTTGTGGCCAAAAACGATTGCTTTCGTCCAACTTTGTATAAACCCTGCGTAAATTAAGAAAGATGTCATGAAAAGGGGTATATAGGGGCCTAACGAGTTTGGGAAGCTGTTGATCGTCAACTTCGCTTCTTTTTCCACACAGTGGAAGGCAGCAGGACATTGCTTTACGAGTGCAGAATTTTTGTATTCGCATTCCAAAAACTCGTCACATGCTAATTACGCGTCAGAGTTTGGGGATGTAGACTAGTAACTCACGTTTGTTGGGAAATGGATGTTGAAGGTTAATCAATTATTAACCCGGGGAAGACTGATGAACAGCCCCGAGACAGCTGCAGACTGGTACTAGCCAGTTAATCTTTGCCCTTGGCACTTGTGTCGCCAAAGAACTGCCATGAGAACTAGTCGAGTGTGGAGCCCCAGCTGGGCACGGGGTTGAGTTGGGTAGATGGGGGATTTTTCAGTTGGGGCCACGCAGTGCCAGCAGCTATAATCAATATCAAATATCTGTTAATAAGCTACATGTATATGCTGAACTATACTCAGAACTGAGAACTGGAGTAAGGTTTTATTATGTGTTACTGTTCGTTTCACCCACCGTTACCTTCCTCTCACCAGCCCCCACCCCCCACCTTCAGTTCAGCCGTGCGCGTCCCAACCTTTATTACATCTTACAGTTCGTTGCAGGTGGTGGCCGGCTTAACCAAGCAACTAACTAAAGATCGATAACGTCTAGTCACTAGTGGTTACTTGGACCTCTTCTCGCTGTCCGGTGACTGCATCATTTGGAGGCCTATTGACTGTAGTGCGCTCCACTCATTGATGCCTACACCTCGCTGGCATCTGTCCCTGATACCGGGGCGCTGCTCTGTCCTCCGGTCTACTGGCTACCCCATCGTAGCAGCTGCATCAGAGGCGCAGGGAGCAACCCTGTGGTTTACCTCCCCCTTTGTCTATCTTCGATCTCGCTACATTGCTACTCAGCTTTCAGTGGCCAAGATTTTAGAAGTCCGGTGGTCAAACAAGTAAACCTCAAGGTCGGGGCTTAGACGGACCAAGGCTCCTCTCGTCCCTCCGCTCTCTCTGTCTCCTTGTTCTCTTTGTTTCTTGTACTGCCTTGGTTGGTTGGTTGGTTGGTTGGTTGGTTGGTTGGTTATTTAGAGGAACAGTGTTTCCATCTTGCGGTGATTTCGCACTATGGGGTACGGGATCCTATTACTATGCACTGAAAGAACCGCTAGGCTGATAGCTGCAGTAAGATGCAGACGTGTGGGGGGAGATGGCCGAATGGAGTTTGCACAGTGTTTAATTCCAGGAATTAATCCTTCCCCACACCTGGATTGGAACCAGCAACCTTCCACCTGCTAGTCCGCAGCTCTACCAACTGAGCATCTCCACAACATGGAGATGCTATAGATTTTTTTTCCAAATTTAGACTTTTATATGATCAGTCCGGGATCTCGTCATAAGAGGCCCCTGGCGATATAAGAGTTGGTTTGCGTAGCTGAAGCAAGCATAAAGTAATACGAAATAGGTGACCCTCCTCAACTCTCACACACAACCCTTTACATATCTTTATATGTCGGCCTGTGCGCACGCGCTTGCTTGCAGGGGCGAGCGTGGTCGTGGGTGTCAGTATGATACATGTTGTCAACAAGTGCGATCCTTATTAGTCAACAGACATTTAAAATTTCGCAATCCTTGTTTACTTTTGCGCGTGCCCCGGTCTCTTAGACCATTTAAAACGTTAATGACTTTGCTCTCTAGCTGGAAAATATTGGGGAAGCTGTTATAAGGGGTGAAATGTTTACATTTTCCACCACAAGACTGGTTCTCAACACCTAGCATTCATATTCATCCTCCTGTTAACTTCCCCCCCCCCCCCCCCCCCCGTTTCCTACTTTTGAGACTGACAGCGAGCGTCCAAAAGCAGATGCTATTCCGACAGCACAATTACCAAATGTGACACCTATTATACACTGAAATATGACGAATTCGACTATTCGAGAGTTCTTTTTTTTAAATAACTAAACTTTTCAAGCCGTATCATGTATTCTGACATGAGTTAAAGCTTTCGGAAAATACAACTGCGATGATTTGAGTTAGGAAGCAGAATGGTGTTGCATATCAGGACGGTGTTGCTTAGACAAAGTTAACGTGCTGCCACACGGGACTGCTGTCGCAACACAGGCTTCAGTTCCACCCAGTCACATTATGGAGAGTAGTGTTCCCTATGGTGGCAGGGCTGCTACTAGATTTCCAGTTCGACTCAGCCAGGGTACGAATCACCATCCTCCCGCCTGCGTAATGAGCTGACCATATTGATTGCAAGGGTACAAAGACGCTTTATATCATTGTGTATAGAGGCAGATTTCTCATTTCCATCAGATTTGTGGAGTGCATTTACTTTTGAAAGACGATAAAAACGCGTCCTTTCGTAACGAAATGAAGTTAGAAGCAGCAAAATTAAGGGCTTTTTAAAAATCGAAAATCCGCTTATGGAACCGATCCTAGAGCCGTGTAGGTGGTAAAATTTTTTAGTGCATGTACCGTAAAATCTTTGACGTGGTTAACGGAAAATTCCCTAAATGGACACCATGAACGGCAAACCCTGCCAACTCCCGTGAATGAACGTATGTCGGCGTCGGGAGGATGGAGGGGACAGTATTATTAACGTCTTACAAGGGATCGTCGAGCCGTCTCCGGGGTACCGTCACGTGTTATGCTAATCCGCCCTTGGTGTCACGCTCGGACACGCGGTTTGTGTTTGTGCACGGTCTCCCATTTCCAAGCTCCGCACCCACACTTCAACACCTTCACCATGTGACCCAGCCCTGACCTCTGACCTCCCCTCACGGTACGTTTTACATACGTTGGGGCCTAGAGAAAGAATTATGGTGGATGGATAACTGGCGATTATGGAAAAATTGTATATTTGAGCTTATATCTGATTGATTGCTTGCAATATCCAGCCATTACAAAGTGGCTGGGGAAAGGCATTCCAAATAGCAAAATTCACACATGCGCGCGCACACATAAGAATGATCTGAAGGAATGCATAAAGCCAGGGAAATGACATTAAACTGTTTAATCGGTGATGGAATGTATTCGGCTCACGCCATTAACATGAGATAAATGACTCTTGTTTGACATGACCAATTGCACTTTTCGGGTTATGTGGCATCTCCTTATCACATGCTATGACCACGACAGATGTAAAATTAATTACTCCTGGAAGTTGGATTAAATTTATTGCTGGACCCGATCTCTCTCTCAGAAACATACACATTTAAGCATGCACACCCACCGACTTTCCTGATCAAACATTTTCCAGTCAACCCCAAAACTTATTTATTGACAACATTTATCACACAAAAGATTACTGAATGATCAAGCATGCATGTGAACACAAACTTCCACATCCAAACACACCTCCAACTATTATATATACACACACACACACACGATCTATTATTACCTACATTTGCATGTTATAGAAGATAAAAAATATGATGAATGTAAAATCTTAGATAACAGAAATCTAAAACTTCACTCTTGCATAATTCATTAAGTCCTTGCCATGAAATTCGCCAGGATTTGCACCCTACAACTCCCTCTCTCACCCCTGCACACACACACACACCACCTTCAACAGACCCAACTGTACATACCTAGTCCACTTCCAGTCCATTATAGATGATGAACGCACATATCGCCATGACAAAATCTCTTTATCCCCAACTACAAAAACCCAGTGCCCCGAAAAACTTCGTCACCATGAATTTATGGATCACTTCCTCCTGTTCATCCCTAGACACCTGTGTGGATTCAGCGACTGTAATCTAGGAACCTCAGCTCAAACTCCTGACCAGCGTCTACAGTCAACTTCCCTAGACACGAATAAATGCATCCAACCCTGATTGGCAAATGAATCTACTAGCACCCCCACAATAAAAGTATCCAAACAGGCATAAAATACTGTGGACGACCATGCAAGGAGTGTTACGAGATCAGAAAATGGTGATTTATCTCGATTCTTAATTGCTAACAATAATTATGAATTTTCTTGAAAGGGAAGCATAAAAATATGGCACATAAAAAACTATGTTAATTTTCAGGGTGTAAATTGTTATGAAAATTCCACATATAATCTATGGTTTCTAGAAGACCTAAAAGTTGAGATGGAGTATAAATGTATGCAAGTTTCATGACTGCCTTTTGTGTAAATACAGGTCTCTAAATATTTTATGAAGTATTGATACCCACTCTCAACCCTGATCTGCCCGTGATACGGTCTTCAAAATTGAGTCTCATGCTCTTGAAAGTGTGACCTGTAATGAAGCCTTTATGTGAACTGGTGTGCAAGTGGATGTAGGTAACCATGGTCTCTTCTCAACAGACACACCTTTACTTGCAAAACTTTCAGTCAGTCACACAAAAATAAAGCCAGGAAGATCTGGCAGAAAAAAGTATTTTTCTGTCAACTCTTAGTTGAGCTGAACAATCGGCCTGTTACAGGGCAGACAAACTTGTTCTTGGCACAATGCACATGAGTGACAATTCCATTTGGGTAGCGAACAAACGTGGGATCATTAAACGCCCGCTTGCACACAGCACACAACCTGAAAAAGGTAAGCAAACATGACAAACATAGCTAGTCTTTGTGAAACTGTGCTAATGTCTACAACAGTACTGAAAACAACTTACTGAGGAAGAGGCAAAAATCTAACCACCTTTAGACTACGCTTTTTAAGTGAACACAAAAAACAGTGATGACCGTTCTAAAAGAAACAAAGAGGTCTGCTTTCACTAAGACCAAAGAATACAACTAGAACACATAGAACTACCAGCATACAATGGAACCACAATAAAGACGTTTAATGATGAAACAAATTTCCAGGGTAATGTTGATGATTTTTTTCAGCTCAAAGAATAATTCCTTCAGAATCTTCACAATTGTGTGTTCCAGCTTACCTTTCCTCATTCATCACTACAGGGTCCCTTTGCAGCTCTATACATGTCTCCTTAGCTCGTAAGTTTTCAACCCGTGCCATCATGCGCTCAATTCTTGTCATCCGACTATTGTGCATGCTGGAGCGCACAGCCCGTGTCAGAAACTGGTTCAGCAGCCCTACAGACCATTTATCTGGTAACAACTGCAACACCTGTAGAAGGGACACAGACATCAAGTTTCTGATCTCTCGACAACAGTACCTGAGTTAACACCAGCATAAATCCAAGCACTGATCTCAAAGCTGCACTGCCTGCAGAATTTTTCATATAATATACCTGATTTCATGACTCCATTTCAAATACATGAATCCCGCTGTTGAGTAACGCTGCCAGCGTCACTGGCTAAATGTTGCTGACACCAACAGGATCCAACAGATTCTAACTCACAGCCAGTTTCTCCTACAGACCAACATGTAATGAACTTGTTGCTAATTTTTACCCTTTGAATCTGATGCTAGGTAATGGATAAGCATTAAGCATACCTTGATTGTATCAAACTCTGCAACACTGCTGTTGAGCAACGCCACTGCTGGAGCAACCAGAGTGTCCCTTCGCCTGAAATAATGTACACTTCATAATGCACTAACAAGTTTTTACTTCAGTAAAACTTTTTAGTATCTTGGTGATAATCTGTTAACTTTTATCAGTGGACTACCCAACAAGTGAAAGAAGTCAGAGCACTGTCTGCTGAACAGCAAAAATATGAACTTTAAAAATGGACCACATGGTGCAGAGAGAGAAACATATTGAAGCTAATGATGAAGAATAAGTTTGACAAGAATCACTACACTCCATCCATAAACTTGTCTGCTGTTGAGTCAGACCCGCTTTCACAACAAACCAGACATTCCGATGCAATGCTCACCAAATCAGTTTAACAGAAGAAAAGTCCAGTGGACACAGACATACTCACTCATAGCTAGGGTCAAGATAAACACTGAGCAGAATGTGGAACAGACGTTTGCGGTAGGCAGGGTCTTTGTTTTGGGAGTTGACCAGACAATAGTTCTCAGCAGCCCCATAATCCTTCAGCTTGTGCACGAGGATGCGGAGAGATTTGTCATGTTCTTCCAGCTGTTAGGCAACCAGCAAAGTCAAGCTAAATGGCAAGCAAAGGGATTCCGAGGCTTGAGGGAACTCTGACATCTAGTTGTGTGTGCAGGAAGTGATAACCTGCTTCATTCTCTTCCATACATTTTCATCCACAATTTTGCTCATTAGTGTATGCACCCCCTCTACAAGCATTGTTTCTCATGTGTTCTCGCTCTCTCTCTCTCTCACACATGCACTCTCTCCCTCACACACACACACACACTCTCTCTCACACACATACACACACTCTCTCTCACACACATACATGCACCCAAAAACGTGCTAGCAGAAACTGAGAAACATCTGACCTTCCCATAAAGAATGGCGCACTCTGCATACATTTCGCTCTCCTTGGCTTTGCCCAGTATCAGCTGCACCCTATATAAGTTGGATATCTGCAGCATATGGCGCAACTTCGACCTGCACCATCGAACAATAGCTCTAACATCATCATCATCATTTTCACCACCACCACCACCTCCTCAATTCCTGTGTAGAATACAATATAAAACATTACCCAAGGTACAAGCAAGCTTCTACAGCCATAATGGGCAAGAAAAGAAGCGAGTGTCTCACCTAGCCATGTCAAGGTCCTCTTTCTTCACACCCTCCTCCTTGAGCATTTGGAGCACAGTGTTCAGGTACAAGACAGCAAGATGTGTGTGATATTTCTCTTTCTGTATAAACATAGTTTTCTTTCTCAAATTCTGTAGGATTCACCCCATCTCACCCCCCTCCCCCACACACAGTTCCAAACACAAACTTCTGGAGGCACTTACCGATGTTTCTGTTTCTCAATATTTATTTTTGTAGTTCTACCTACAAGTATAATGTTAAAAGGATTTTGTAGTTACCATACAAGGTAAGGATCTACTCTGCACTTAGGAAACATGTTGAAATTACATTATAAAAAAGCAAATGCACCTCCAGTTTGCGCTGAAAAACCAAGAATTCCAAGTATGTGATGACAGCTTTTGGAAAACGGTGTAAATAATCTATAACTTCGTCTGGCCTTAGTCTTTCTGATGGTGGCTCGTTAGCTGGTCTTTCTGTTAAAACCTGTTTCACAAATCAGTAATTCTGTGCAAACATTTTTTAAAAACCTTTTGCTGAATAAAATGCTTGGAAATCATATTCTTGTCTAAATCTTAACTGAAATGATCGATTAAGATTTTTACAATTTATAACAATTGCAAAGACTTCCACATTTATGATCTGAACAGTTCTAATTCTCTTCGTTGTTCTTGTATGGAATGCTCCATGCACCAAGACCACAATGTAGTTCAAATTTTGTACACAATAAGATCTACTTATAACACAAGTGCACTATTTGCCAACGTTACAAATAAAAACATACAAGTTTTCTTCATGTTTCTAATTTTCAATTGAATTGTTTTGTCACATTGTCAGATAAACACTCTAGTCATTAACCAAGCAAGAAGGCATCCACTCAGACAGCAGCATCAATGAGCCAGCAGACTTTAGGGTTCTAACCTTAACTCCTAGTTCCTCATCTTTTTCAAGAACCCAGTCAATATACTTCCAGACAAGGTCATGGTCACTCAGACTGAAACATTATTCCCAGAGGCAGCTAATTAACATTGCAACATTCTAAAAGCACGATCATTAACTTGTATGATTGATATGGTTTATGTAAACAAGTGTGTGCATATCGATGTGTATGCATACACGTATATTTGTGTGTGCCTACAAGAGCACGTGTACGTGTATGCATCTGCACAATCGGTTGAGACACAAAATTCAATATGCATCAACCTGGAAATACTTATCTTTAAAGTATAAACATTTCATTTTAGTTCGTAGATTGTATAGCTTGTCCATTCAATGGAAATCTTTATTTTCGTGTTACACAATTTCAGTGCTACATGTATCACCTGAGTCTGAACACACACAAGTGCAAAACAAATGAACAGCTGAAAGAAAACACATACACACACTCACACATGCAGAGCCATTCTGTATCTTACTTGGCAAGCACCTCTACAACAAAGGGTAAGCCTGGGAACGCTTCATCTTTGACTCCATCGTCCACAAGCCTGCGACACAAAATCATCGCCAGCAGCCATCAATCCTATCTTCTTCACAGACCCGGGATTTTCTTCACTGAAATATTCTTTTTTCTCATGATTTGAAATAAAGATGAAAACAAAGACTACAGAAGGTTGAAGGGTAAGACCAAAAGGGCCCTGGGTTCCTCTAGAAGTAACAAGAAATAAAGGTTACATTTTGGCATCTAGATGTACAAAGGGGAAAAATCTTGGAAATGGCCTAAATTTATTTCCAGCTTCTTTTTCCTGCTCTTGTAATAGCAGTTATATATAAAAATCAATCTTAATTTTGTCTGTACCAGGTTCATTATTCTGTGAGAATTTTTGAAACCCAAAAACTGATACCCTGGCTATAAAAGACAAGCATAATTCAATATGGCTGGCAGTGATGGAGTTACAGACAAGAATCTCCAAGTTTACTTCCAATCTTGCATTACAGAGAAAACTTACTTTGTCCATACACCTAAAGCTTTGTCATACTCTCCATGGTACTTGTACAGCAATGCCAAGACATGGAACCTCTGGTACTTTGTCAACCATTCCACACAGTCAACAAGGTCGCAGCCTGTATCCACGGCAACTAGTGTCTGGAGTTCTGGTGAATTAGTCTCAGCATAGAGTTTTAGCAGTGCAATGTCAATTACCTGAAATATGCACAAAAAATGTACTAAAAGTAAAAGTAAAAGAAATGAAAATGTAAAGCATGTCAATTAAAATAAGAAATGTCATGAAATGAATGAAACAGGAATTAGCTTCATAAGATACAAATATTTATATTTTGCATTGTTCATTAGGAATTTAGTGGGTACATTCTTCATCTACTTTGCAGATTTCAGATTGAAATGAATGAGGAGAGGTTTATTTGTATTATCCATTACGTTTAGCAGGAACACACTCATACACACACAAATGCATCACCCCCTCCCCCCAACACAACACACAGATTCATCTCACATGTGAATCCACCAAGACAACAGATGCATAGGTTTGTGCATCAGAGTGTGGAAGATGCTCACCTGCTTAAAACCATAGGCTGCTTGTGTCCCCCTGATCTCTTCCAGAAATGTCCTCAGAAAATACTTGTAGTCATCTAGCACCGACTTGTCCCCCTTAGCAAGCTGGCTGACATCGGCAATCTCATGCAGAGCAGGCACGGACCTCGTGAAATCTGATGCAGATGGTAGCAAATGGGGGTAGACACTGATGAGCTGCACGACAGAAAATAAGCAACAATATACGAACAACAATAACAAGAAAAAACAACACCTCACCACTGTCACCCTCACACTGAGTGCCACTAGAAGGTTCAGCCAGTTCATCCCCAGAGCCGATAAATAAAATATGATAATGAATCCACACAGGAATAATAGATCTTTTAATCAGAGTGTAGCCTTACTTTTCCACCTTTCTTTTCATAGATTTAAAAAAAATTACTGGCAGCAACTGCAGAACAGGAATACCAAAGTCGTTTCTGCATATGTACATAAAGACATAACAGTTAGATCTTAAAAACAACGAAATGTTATCCCAGTGATGCCTACCCCCAGATTTGGCTTCCAAGACAACCTTTTTCAAAATCAGGAATGCAGTCTGATTTTCAGGAACACATCAAACATTTTTCAATAACAGTCTTCAGTTCTGAAAATTTTAAAACCGACCACCATCACATCAGCAAGCATGACATCCTTGTCATTCCAAATTTGTGTTTCCTGAGACTACGCACTCACAAAGAAACCAAGTAATCTTCTGGCTTTGTTGCTTTTCCTCATAATTCTGTTCTTTTGTGTTTATCAGTTTTCTCATGTTGAATGTTGTCTCACCCTCCCAACTTGATAAAAAAAATCATAGACATAAATTTCACAATGGATGAAAGTATCACTCTTTTCCTAGGTTTAACAAATGATCACAGTTCAGTATAGTGTGATAGGAATGTCTGGGCACAGTTTGAAACTTTCATCTGAGATGTTTCGTGATCATCATCCGCGTTCCTTTTCAAAGGCATCTTGCCACTCTTGACCAACATTTCCCACTGACTGCGTGTGTGCTGTAGTCGACAGGTCATGAACTGAGGCTTAGATTCAGTGTCACTGAATGGATGCTATACATTTATGTGAAATCAACTTATGTCGTTTGGTAAAGAAAACGTTGCAAACAAAATGTTTATGGTGCTGAACAGGATCAAGGTCTGGCTGGAAATACGTTTTAATTTTAAAACAAAAAATTGGTCAGCAGATTTTTGGAACACATGGTGAAAAAGCGGGATTCTGAAATGCGTTTAGTTCATCATCTGTTTTCAGGGACAAATATGGGCACTCAGGGATGGTAGGGATCACTGTTGTCCACATTTTAAAAGCAGAACTGTTCACACTTATTTTTCTTTGTGTGTACCATTCCTGGGCAGTTCACCTATTTTTTTGCAAAAGTTGTCATGTTCTTGTTAATGACAGGAAGAATGATGTCACATGTCACTCCTAGGGTATCACCTGTTAGCCAGCTAGCTCCTCCCCTTCTCTTCACACTTAGGTAAGTGAGCGATGCGCCATTGGTCATGGCAGCTGCCCTGCTCCACCTAGTCTGACCAGAACCGGTTTACTCAAGGTTAATGCATCAGAACGCCTGCTACTTAAGGAGGCAAAAACGCGATTACGGACACCCAGAGAGGACAGGACAAGGAGAGAGAGTTAACGTAGGAAGACCAAGAGAAGCGGACACGTGTAGATCCACGGACCTCTACCCCTCGCCATCTTAGCCAGGACGAAAGAGCTTCAGCTAGCAATCAGGCGATTACACTGGGCTGTATTTCGCCGACAAGTCGACAAGACAAAGACTCGTAAGTGACTACTGCTGTTGCGCCTTATAGGACTGCTCTTACCATAAACTTATCTTAGAGTCTGGGACTCAGGTTGAATTAAGATAGGTGGTTTTATCCTGCCAGAGACAGGAGACGTCATAAGCTAGTGGCCAGGCAATACGCCAAGGGGAGGTAAGAGGGTAGTGCTGATCGTGGCCGTGTTATAGCTTCATTGTTGGTCGTGGAGTAGCTTTGGAATTGTGTATCGCAGAAATAGTAGTTGTTTCAGTAGTGACAAGAGTAGGTGCTCTGTTGTTGGTCACTTATTGATAGCTTTAGAGCTGTGTATCGCAGAAGTTGTTGTATCAGTAGTGACAAGAGTAGGTGCTCTGTCGTTGGTCACTTATTGATTCAGTTTGTATAGCTTCAGAGTTGTGTATCGCAGAAGTAGTGGTTTCAGTAGTGACAAGAGTAGGAGCTCTATTGTCGGTCACTTACTGTATGTGTGTATTGAGCGGGATCATAGGCCATTTTGCAGTTTGTTTCCCCCTCTGGAGTTTGATTATCTTCTTTGTCTGATACCACGTGGTATGACGTAATCAGGCAGCGTCTTACCCTAGACACGAGCAAAGTGATTCTCTGTAAATAATCTGTAGATATATTTGATGTTGTCGAGCCAGTTAGTGTTTGAAATATATGTTGAATAACAGTTCGCTACAGTTGTGTGTTTTACGAGGGTGGGGGCTTTTGAGCTAGTAGTGTTTTGCCTGTGTGAGACTGAGCGAACGTGTCAGAGTATGAGAATCTTTTCCCTCGGTAGATTTCTCTAGTTATTCATATTATTTCATAGCGTTGTCACCCTCTGGTGTAGAAGCCATTGACCTGTTGCAGTAAAGGTTTTGGTGACGATTGCTCAATTAAATCTACATTTTACGAGATCACCATAAAAGTTTGTCCAGTAATTCTGAGAAGTCAAGTCCAATAAGTTAAGGTATGGCCCGTCACGTCACAAATGAAAAGTAATATCTTTGCACAATTCTCAATCAGAATGTCTATGAATATAAATTATGATTATTAGGGTTTTATGGCAATTCTAAATAAATGCTTAAATGAGAAGTGCAGATAATACTTGATTCTATGTTTGAAAAATTGTTCTGATTTCTTTTTTTGTTCACTATTTGACTATTTTTTTTTTTACATTGTACTAATTACATTTTGGCAAAACCCCTGAATAAAATACAGAAGATTGTACGGGTAAACAATTCCATAAAAGGAAAAGATCACATGCTCGACTGCTTTTTTAAAAATCAAGTAGCAACAACAGCTACCTCATGATGGAATGAGGAAGGGAAGAGGAGGGGATAGGGAACCAGACCTTCAGGGGAGAAAACCCCCAAAAGCAAGCCCAGCAAAAAGGTATTATTTGCAGGAATGCGTATGTGCTAGACATTACATATTGGCTGCAAGCATGTATTACTGCTATGCTACCAGATAGCCCTAGTAACATGTTTGAGAAAATGGCAATAGAGATTGTGTAGTATAAACAACCAGATGTGTGCACCATACGTTTAACTCAATTGTGACGGAGAATCCTACCTAGAGTAGGTCCCAGGGGGCCGGGGCATTTTTAGCCTTTTTTCAAAAATTCATAAAAAAATCCCCCAAAACAATAAAAACATTATTTAAAATTGCTAACTAACTACAATAAATAA
>SMGT01002688.1:329040-372126 GCA_004794575.1 Lanistes nyassanus
CTAGATGTTCTGTGAAGCGGGTGTTGAGTGTGCGTTCTGTCTCCCCGATGTAGAATAAAGTGGGACAGAGGGTGCATGTGATGGCGTAGATGATGTTGCTGTCAGTGCAAGTGAAGTGGCGCTTGATGACAAAAGTGGTGTTGGGTGTGTGGAGTTTTGTGTTGGTGTTCAGGTAGGGGCAAGTATGACAACGGGGGACATTGCATGGGGTGGAGCCGCAACCTTCTACACTCTGCTAAACAGAAAGCCACTGCTACACCACGCGCACTCACCCTCCAACCTTCCCACCACTCCAGACACACGGAACCTCGCCCGATCGCCGTCTTGACGCACCACCCTCACAACCTTCCTGTACGTAGGATCCTCCTCTCTAACTGGCACATACTGTCCAAATCCGAGCCCCACCTCTTCAAACAAAACCCCCTCCTAGCATCTCGCAGGGATAAGAACCTGCGAGATCTTCTAGTACATTCCAAACTTAAAGCCACCACTACCCTCCCCCCATCATGCGGCTCCACCCCATGCAATTTTTGTGTCGTCCTGATGAAGGGGTAGTGCCCCGAAACATGTAGATTGTCTTTGTCTGTGTCATGTCTTAGCTTGGTCCAGTTCCCTTGTTTTAAATTTTAGATAGATTTTACTCCAAGCGGCAGTCACCTGTTTTTCTTGTACTTTTTCAAGTCAAATCGCATATGCATTTTGATTTTATATCTTACTTATCTCTCTGTCAGAATATTAAGTGAATGAATGTTATTTCTGTTCTGCAGACAAGCATGATGTCACATTTGTCGACCATGTCAGCACCAGCACACTTATCAATGCGTGAGAAGTCTCAGCTGAAGAGGCAGATCACCAAAGAGCACAACAGCAATTTCCGAGCAGGATATGTCCCTGTCAATGAAGATTATTTGCACAAAGCAGGCATTCGTGGAAGAAAGAGATATATTTTGTATGCCCTGCTTGTGGTACTGCTGACTGTGGCCGTTTTGAACACAGTGGTAATTATAACATGTTTTACAGACATGTATTTTCCACAATTTTCATTTCTTTCCATTTAGCCACTTGGGTATGAACGTTTGTAATTAGGAATTTGCCAAAGATATGAGCACAGTTTGGTTGTTTAGAACACCCATTTAAAAGCTCTCACGCCATCATAAATACTTGTGTATTTGTGACAACATTGTGCAGAGATGACATTGTCATCATGGGCATACCAAAAGTCCCCTAAAAAAATACAAATTATTTGTAAACATTAGCAGTAATTACCTTGTTAAAATTTACTGTTTATGATTTAAAGTCAAATTGTTTGACATAATTGATGACTAATATCACTTGTTGATGGCAGCATTTTTTTTCCAGCTCACTGTTTGGCTTATGTGGATTTACCAAATCACACATATTGGCATGGAGCCACTAGAGTTTGTGCGGAGTCCAACAGGTTCTCTTCTGCGTGTCATGAACTCTGCTTGGTTTGACTCCTTGCTGCTTAATGGGGGCTTTCTTGGAAGCCGGCACAAGCAAGATTTGGTATTACAAGCTATTAACTCAACAGTAAGTACATAGGTCAGTGTTTGGTGATTTGTTACTAATAGGGAGTTAAAGATGCTAGACTACCACAATGCCTATGCATGCTGGTGCAGGTGACATGATGAATTTATGCATGCCTCTTGCGGTTGAATGTTCAGGAATGGAAAGGGGTATAATGGTTTTTATTGATAAGATTTCAGGTGGATAAGATTTTGGTGCTTTTCCAATCACATCATTATTACAAATGGCTCAGATTTTAAGTTTGTATTGTTGTTTCCTAAGAATCACATTGACTGACCTTGTGATCCAAACTATAACGTGTTTCAAGTTTTATTAAAATCATTGGTATTTGTACCATGTCTTGCAAAGATTTCCTGTGCATGGTGCAATTGGCTTACTCCTGCATCTTGCCTTTTTAAAATTGCTTTTGAAACAGTTTTTATGCCGGTACAACAAAGAGAACTTGGCCAAGTGAGACTTAGACAGATAGGAAGTTGGCATCTCAAGGCATGGCCCTTTCTTCAGGATGGCACAAACAACAAATAACAAAAAGTCACTTAGCTGACAGAGACGCTGGTCATGCATGGTTGATCTGTCTAAGTCTCGCTTGGCCAGGTTCTCTTTGCTGTACCTTTATTACCCCAAATCGCAGTCACCTGTTTCTTTTCTTTTAAGTTTTGTGCTATTAAATAATTTTACATTACTTTTTTTCACATGTATGTATTTCTGTACAGGACAAAATTATGGTCATTGGTGATATTTGATTTCTACCATGATGAAACATTTATAACAGGTTTAAAAGTTTGATTTCCATTGTGAAGCTTTGGGTTATAATCTTTATTTTGCACATGGGTACAGCAGATTGATTTGTGCGTGGTGCAGAAAACATTGTGCACGTATCTTTCATGGGAGTCATGGCTGGACCTCTTTAATATCCAAGATTTTCTAACATCTAACATTGTGTCCATCTGAAGACGGCATTAACAAGTTTTGAAAGAGTACTTGTGTCGTCAGTTTTAAGATTTTTCATATTATGCTATTTCATAAAGATCATCCATCTAATATTTTTGTATCCTGAAATATTTTCATTTTCTTTCAGATTATTTTATCCACATCACACACCATGAATTATTCTACAGGTAGGAAATACTTTCTACTTTAAAGACTGCTTTTGTTTTATGCTTGTCAAAAGTAATTTCTTTACATCAGATATTTTTAACTTGGTAGTGCTAATCATCAAAACACAGGTGCAAATATATATATTGGTATAGGGAAAGGAGTAGCAGTGAAGGAATGAAATCTGTAAGCAGATCAGATAAAAGCATCATGTCACAGAAGCAAAGCATTCAGCTTTGAAAAATACATGCAAAAGGCTTGTGAGAGTTTTGCCTTATCTTCTTTTCATGGGTATCTTCCTTCTTTTCATGGGTGAAGAAAGTTTTGTTGAGATGTTTTGACAGAGGAGTACTGCTTCATGTATACACAACACTTCTAACATATGTATCAGCTCAAAAATATGTCTTCTTAATGGTTTGTTGAGTTTTTTTATCTTTGTGCACACTTTGTTTTTTTTCCTATCAGTTATGATAAGAGAGGATGGAATACAGTTTAGTGTGGATGATTTAAGACTCTTCACTCCATCTGGCAAAGAATTCTTCTCTCTTCAAAACCCTAAGATCAACAGGCTTATGAATGTAAAAAACCTGAAGGCCAACATTGTTGAAACTAAACAGGTATGTTGGAGGCATGAAAAGCTGCATGGGAGATCTTTTTCAACACTTTGTAGCATCTCTTACAGGCATATAGAGACACACCAATTATATTATATGTATATAATTGGTATATTATACCAGGCCTTGTCTGGAGCTCATGGCTATCATTTGTATGGATCTATATATGTATACATACATGTTCTGATGACATCAACACTACATGTATTAGCATACCAAAATGGATAAAGTTGCAAGGATCATTATAACTTTTATTAAGCTTCTTACTGGCAGTAGACTATAACTAGGGATGGTATGTGTTCTAGGTGTTGGGTGCCATTTCCTTCCCATATTTTCTCATTTTTGAATCTTTTGTTCCAGATCTGTAAATGCTGGTCACATATCTGTAAAACTTTGTTCCAAATATTTCAATATTTCAGATTAAAAATGCCCCAAATTATCATGACCTCAGCATAGAGTCATGGGAGCGGATTACCATCGAGGGCTCAAAAGGTGTGACATCTACCAGCAATAGAGAAACAGTATTACAAGCAAAAAATGTATATATAAATGCAACAGTAAGTATTTCTTTCAGCTAAAGAAAAAGATATTGAAAACTTCCCTTCTCCATCATCTTGTTCCAAATAGCAGATAGAATTAAGAATGTGACATACAGTCTCAAATCCCTAGAATTTTATGAAATAGGTGCTCTTTAAATTCTAACACACAGATCTGTCAAGATTAGCCAAGTGAATTTTAGGTCTGTCTCTAAACAAGGCTGGAAACAGCAGTTCCATTGCAAGCTTTAAGTTTATTTCACACTGTCGTGGCTGAAAGGTTAAAGTCCTAGAAAATGGAATTTTCATGAAATGCAGAATGCAGGAACATGTGTTTCTGTTTTTATGTGAGGCAGACAATGCAAACAAAATGTAATTAACAGGAGAAAATAAAATTTCACTTTCCCTGAAACAGTTAAGTGCAACAACATAACACTTAAAAAGCTATCATTTAAATTGAAACTGATTTTACATTTGTTTACAGAAAGGAACCCTAAAACTTGAAGGCCAAGTGGGTATATATGTCAGCAAGCAAATCCCATACATGCGGATAGGGTCACCAATCAACTCTAACATTGTCAATGCCAAACTGTGTGTCTGTAGCAAGACTGGCCGGCTTTTTGCTGTTCCCATCAAAAAGCCTGGAATGGGGTGTCACACAGTCAGTGAAGACAAAAATCCATGTTTGGTTTAATATAAAGTTTCATGTTATCTTTGTGTATTTATGTGCATATGTGTGAATGGCAGAAAAAGAGGACAGAGAGAGAGTAAAACAATTTTGTGATGTTATTTGCACAACTTTTTCATGTGCCACAATTTCTAGTAAATTGTTTACTTTAAAAAAATGAAATAATTCTGTTTCAAACTAAATGATGCAATAATTTAAATAAAATGCAAATTTCTTTATCTAAATTTGTGTTTCTTTAGCAATACTTACCATGACCCAAAGTGCTATATTCTCAATTTAGCGATCCCTAACCGAACCTCAAAAAAAATACAACCCACATAGCAACCCTGGTAAGCCCCCTCCGTGCATGCGCACATAGCCTGTACTTTGTGCGCACAACTCACTGAGCGGGTCAAGCTGACTTTCTCAAGCCAGAAGAACCATCAGTGGGGAGGAGGGTGGGTATATGAGGGGTATGGTAAGTATTGCTAAAGAAACACAAATTTAGATAAAGAAATTTGCATTTTCTTGTCACAATACTGTATCATGACCCAAAATGCTGATTCAGCACAAAATGGAGGTGGGTGATGTCACCTGAAGATAAAAAACTTACCAGGGTTAGGAGGACGGTGCAGTCCAAATATGTTGGGTGACGACTGCCACCGCCACCCCATAAAGGCCGTCCTCCTGGTGGCCAGAGAGATCCCGAAGATAAAAGTTGATAAAAGGATCCTCTGACCGCCAGTATGCCGCCAGCAGGACGTCCCTCAGTGAGTGCGACTGAGAGGCAAGTGTGGCGGCCCACGCCCTGACCTCATGCGCGCGCGCAGCGGATAAGGGCAGGAGTGGATCTGGTCTCCCCCGTGCGGTGGCTGGAGCATACGCACGCTGAACAACAGTTTTGACCCAGCGCGAGATGGAAGCTTTAGAAATCTCTCGCGTTCATCCTGACTGCAGGGAGAGGAAAAGATGTCCCTGAGTGGGAACACGTAATGGACGTGTACGGCGTCTGTACTCACGCAGTGCCCGGGCTGGACAGTTAGCTAAGTCTGGGGCGGACAGGGGCGGGATGGTGACCGTGGGAGACGGGTCGCCCGGTCTCTGATTCTTAGCGAGAAACTCTGGTAAGAAGAGCAGAGACCAAGAGCCATCGTGCTGCCGGCGGACGTCTGCCTCCAGCCCTGAAATTGCATGAACCTCGCTAGCTCTGTGCCCTGAGGCGAGCATGACCAGAAACACTGTCTTGAGTGTAGGAGGTTCATAGGGTGGAGAGCGGAGGGCCGCCACCACAAAGAAAAGGTCCCAGGCTGGACCCGGCGGGGTGAGCGTGCCTGGGACAGCGCGATGCCACGAATCACTTCCGCGATGATGGTCGTCACCGCGCAACGACACGCCGAGCTGCCGTAGGGTGGTGAGAATGGACGCCTCGCGCACCCGCACGGCCGAGACTGACAAACCGACCGTTTCTGCTAAGAAAGAAAGGTGGTTTGCGAGGTCCGCAGACCGGGGCCTGGTGGGGTCTACCCCCTGGGTCCGACACCACTCCACCCAACGCCGCCAGTGAGGGTTGTACACCTTATTTGTGGAACTGCGGCCAGCAGAAGCCAGGAACTGTAAGGTGGAGGTGGAAGCACCTCGACGCACTGCACGATGGGCTACAAGAGCCATGCGTGCAGACGGAGAAACTAGGGGTTGACGTGGGGGATGCCTACCGCAGCTGAAGGAGGGCTCCGTGTGGAACCCTGAGAGGGATGGGGTCCGCTTTGGTCAGCCGCAGAAGATCCGGAAACCAAGCTTGCGCCGGTCATCTGGGCGCGACGGGGATGATCGAACTCCGCCTTCCGCAGCACGTGGGGAAGGAGGGGTAAGGGTGGAAATGCATACGCTTCCAACCCTGCCCACGTCAGTGACAACGCATCCACCGCCCAAGCCTCCGGGTCCGGAACTGGGGAGACATAGACTGGTAGCTGCTTGGTAAACCGTGTTGCAAACAGGTCCACCAGCGGCCGAAACCAGGCCGACCACACTGGTTCCAGAACTGAATGTGCGAGAGTCCATTTGTCTGGAGAACACAGTGCGGGCGACTCAGGAGGTCCGCCAGAACACTGACAGAGCCCGTCACATGTCTGGCAGACAGGAAGAAACCGTGGCTGTGGGCCCAAAGCCACAGGTCCTCCGCCTGAGTCGGCAACCCCACTGAGTGGGTACCACCCTGGTGGTTGATGTACGTCACTACAGCGGTGTTGTAGGAGCCAATTCGGATGTGTACTGATGGCAGCACATCGTGAAAACTCTCCAGGGCGAGGCAAACTGCACGCAACTCCAGGAGGTTGATGTGCAAGTTCGCCTCCACTTCCGTCCATGCACCTGAGGCGACGTGGTGAGCGGACTCCCACAACAGGCCGAACCCTACCCAAATCACACTCTGCACCCAGGGGCTGCACTGGCAGTGGCTCCACGCCTCCCCGGCGCGTGACAGGCTTCCTGCCTGGGGGGGGGGGGCGGGTGCAGGGGATTCCAAAGCAGGGCCCCCCCATGTTGGGGGCACTGTTTACGCTGGTTTGGCCTCCGGCCCCTCCTGGGAGGGGGGGGGGCTGAGTGCCAAGGCCCCCTTTGGGCTGAGACTTGGGGCCTGGGTTATGCTTCTTGGAAGCAGCAGGCCGTGGCCCGCTGGAGGAACGTTTGCGTTGCTTCTTGGAGGTAAGCAAGTTCTCAATCCAGTGCTTCCGATTGGCGGAAGCTAACACGTCCATCGCCTGTTGGTTGTATGGTCCGAACAAGGTAGATTGGACGATCGGCCCCAAGCGCAAGTTGGTGGACAGTGTTCGTGGAACATCAGTCATGGTGGAGAGAAAAGCATCTCTCTTGGCCAACACCAACGAGACCATGGCGTACGTAGCACTGTGAATAGAAGCGCGTAACGCACCCGCCAGCGCGCGGAAACAGATACGCAACGTGGCGAAATCTGCATCTGGGCGGAAAGCCCGTGGAGCCCTTTGTGTAAATGGAACGCTCGAATGCAAGCAATTACACCAGCCATGTCTAGTACAGTCTCCCACTGGTCCACAACAGACCAGCGCAAGCTCAGCCAGGAAGGAGGTCGGGAGCCCGGGGGCAACAGAACCAGATCTTCCTGCGAGACCGGAAGGGGCTCGGAAGGCACAGACTCACGGGCCAACCACAAAGTGGTCCTGCACAGCTTGGGTGGGGGCCGCCTGGGGGAAGGAAGTCAACGTTTCCTGTGGCGGATCAGTGATGAGTGCAGGTGGACGCTGTTTGAAACGGTGGTCCGGCCACACATTTCGTACAGCTGACTGCACCAACGGCTGCTCATGCAGGCAGGCTGACTTCGAGCGAGGAGCCGGAAGGTGAACCGAAGAGAACCAAGAACCGTCTTGTTCAACCTGCGATTGCTGCGCCACACACTGAGGGGCGGAATCCTGGAGGAGTTCCACGAGCTCCAAAATGGAGTCGAGAAGCGAACCCGGCTTCTCTTCCGCCGTCTCGGTGGCAGGCACCTCCGAGACATCTCCATCTTCCCACTCATCATGTGTCAACTCCGAAGAGGCGTCCTGATGGTGGGAGGCAAAGCCCGCTCCAGCAGTCGGATATGCACTGGCGGGCACTACCGGCAACAAGTGAGGCGGGCGATCGCTCCCTCAACCAGAACATGCAGGGGCAGAGGCGGGTGAGGCATGCCGATGCACGTAACTGGAGGGGGTTGTCGGTGTGATTCCACACCAGAAGTGTGGGTCGCTTCTGATGGGTGGCCAGAGGTGTGAGCAGCGTCTAACTGCACCCCGCCCGAGCTGGCTGGGACACAGAGACAGAAGCGAGAGAGGCGCATCCGAAGAGCTCTGGAAGAGGAACTGGCAGCGAGACCACGGCCGCTGATATGACGGTGCACGGTGGCGACAGAGGAACATCCGCGGAAGTGATGGTAGCTGCAGGTGACCGGCGGCGACCATCCATCTTGCGTGTGCTACGATCCCGGCGAATGCCGTCCGAACCAGCGGAGGAAGGGGGCTCACGTGGCATAAGTGCAAGAAACTGCATCAGGGGTGATGAGGTACTGTATGCAGTTACTGTAAAGTCACCCGTGAGCGTAAACAAAACAAAGTAGCAACGCGAACAAAAAAGTATTGCGTGAGCACAGTTAACGTACTTCTGGGTCCACACCCGTAGACGTGCTACCCCCACCCCTACAGTTAAAACGGCGAAGACAGTAAAACTGAACGCTGAGACAAAACAGTTGAAGAAAAGCAACATGCAGACAGGAGATGCAAGGAAAAGACACAAATCACTTTCCCTTAAAACCAGAGCAACGCAGCGCAGAGTTAGGTAGGACCGCCAAAGGCAAAGCCGACCCTGAGAGGGAGGAAGGTGGTAGCTCGCACACACACGTCCTGCCGGCAGCACAGCCCTTGAGAAAGTCAGCTTGACCTGCTCAGTGAGTTGTGCGCACAAAGTACAGGCTATGTGCGCGTGCGCATGCGCGGAGGGGGCTTACCAGGGTTGCTATGTGGGTTGTATTTTTTTGGAGGTTCGGTTAGGGATCGCTAAATTGAGAATATAGCACTTTGGGTCATGGTACAGTATTGTGACAAGAAAAAATAATTTATGATGTCTAGGTTTAAGGGAGTGTGCTTTCCAGCCAATGTATGCCTGTGTGTGCATGGATACTGGTACATTTACCGTGAATACATGCACATGTATGCATTTGTGCAGCTATGTAAAAGGATTAAGAAGTAAGGTCGTTCGGAAAAAACTGATCTAATTATTTGTTGTAAAATAATAAAAAATGTATTTATGTCTTTTACCAAATGATAATTTATGCCTTTTTGTTCTACCACAGAAGCATCCATTGTTTGCACTGCACACATGAACTCATGCATGTTGCACACACCCATGTATTCATGTCCACATGCACTCATAAAAAATACACACTGTATTGCAACTTGGGGAAGAAAGATGTGATTACCTGGAACTGCAAGTATCTTAGTTGGAGTTGATCATTAAGCACTATGACTGTATTTTTAAGATGAAAGCAGCTTTTGTAGGTTGTGATGAGCATTTCATCTGCTAAGTAAAATATTTGACAAGATTCTTTTTACATCCCTGCTTTATTGGATGATTGAATACACTGGAGTTTTTGAAAGACTGTATCAAAGAAAAACAAGTGACTGCCGCTTGGAGGAAAATCTAAATTTAATTTAAAACAAGGGAACCGGGCCAAGCTAGAACAGGATAAAGACGAAGACAATCTACGTGTTTTGGGGCACTACCGCTTCATCAGGACTATACAAAAATGATGAAAAAGAAAAAGACTTAGCTGCGGTAGATGTGGCATGTGGGTTGCATCCATTAGAAAGAGGAAATTCAGAAATTCTGTGGAGGACAGGTTCCTACAATTATGAGAACAAATATGTTATGCTTTAATGTATAGTAAGCATTACTGATCATGTCAGCAGCTTGAATAACAGTGTGCCACACCTGTTCATAATAACTATGAGTGGTCTCTGTGGGGTACACAGATGCCATAGCACAGGTTACTTAAGTGATGCTGAAAGCAAGAATCTGTCAATTTTGCCTTTTATTTGTCAAGTGTTTTATGATTTTACCATCCTCCGGATGCTCCCTGTGAGATGGCCTTAATTCCCGTTGTTGCTGTGGACAGTTCTGTGCTGCTGCACTGTCAGCAAAGCAGTGAAATGGCTTGAGCAGAAACACTGACCAACAGACTGACACATGCACCATATATTTTTACTGCTTTTCTAACTGCCAAGTTTACAGTAGTGTTTGGGATGAGGCCATGTTTCTGTGAATGTTGTGCCATGCCTCTATGAATGCATAGTTAACTGCATGAAAGGTAGATGATGTGCCAAACTTTTGAAAAATAAATCTTTTGCTAAAGACAATAACATCTTTATATTTTATTGTTTGAATGTGGGAGAATGTTATGGTGTTTTGTTTATGAGGCTGAGATTCAATATCTGCTGCAACACACTGTATACTTGTTTGTAGTATTCAGGACTACAGTCTCTAAAACATTTAAAGATATGTTAAGTATCATGTACACCTAATCACAGCCTCTTATTCAGTGGCCAGAAAGAGAAAATCTGCAAGCATGCATGCCACACCAGTTTGTGGATGCACTTGGAAATTTAATATGCAGTGATATACTTTTTTGAGATATTCACGGAAATGTCTTCAAATCTGAGAGCCAGCACAAACTTTTTCAAACTATATGCCTAGTACACTGTTACATCAATGGAATAACTCCAAAAAGTGAAATATATATTATTTCTAAAGGCTGGAGGTATGTGGGGGGGGGGGGGGCAGGCAAAGATGCTGATAGGTTACTGAAGTCAGGTTTCCTCAAGCTCAATCCAGGTGATACTGTTCTAGCAGATAGAGGTTTCAGCGTTCAGGAATCTGTATGGCTCATATACACTGAAGCCAAAATATGTCTACATGTACCAGCCTTGGCTAGAGGAAAGAATCAACTGAAAGCAAAAGATATCTATATAATTGCTCCCGTTTTTTCAAAGTTACTACAGCTGACAAAAAATAACTGTTGACAATGAGCTCCTATGAGTAGACCTATTTCTGCCTTCCTTCGAGTCAAAGTATATTCAATAGACTGATTTTTGTTTCTAGTGAAACAGAAACTTTTGTAATGCAAAAGAACTTTACCTACATAAAGAGTGATTAGTAAGGGGCGTAACCCCCTATCGAAGCGATTCAGTTCGACATCACTTGATCAACATGGCGCCGGAGTAATTATGAAGCGTATTGCCCGCGTCGACTCAGTCATACCTTCCTGCTAAGACGTTACCTTCGTAGCCCAAGACTTTGTTAGTATGTCGGCTATCCGACAAAGATCTTACTCGTGAGTATTTGTCACGGTGATATTTTAAAAATACGTGTCATAAGATACTTGTGAATTATTCAACATGGGAAAAAATCCTTGCTGCTCTTCGTTTCACCCTAGTTTCTGCTCGTCGATAATGTCTATAATGTGATTTTCAGTGAGATCCAATATTAGTAGAATACCATGCCAATCGACAGCTGTGCATAAATGTTAATCACGACATTTTCAAGTTTATACCATGTCGCCTAAGTTTTACAACTAGCTAATCACGTACGGTAACTAATGTTCGCTTTGGTATTCCACTATTTTAGTATTTTCGGCGTGTTGTTGATCAGTTCATACGAAAACGGACAAATAGTATGATAATTTAAATATGATAGTAATGGTCATTTCTCAGCGAACATAACTGCTTAGCAGCCAGGTGCACGATTGCTCAGAAACAGCTGATGATTTACAGTTACACTCACACTACATGATCGCTTGGAAGATGATGGTAAACAGATTTTGATGGCAGAACACGTATAGTTAGTGTTAACTAATGCAGTATCCTAATAAAGTAATAGCAATATTGCAGTAGGGAGATAAGGCATTCATAAACAGATCATTCTACATGAACATATCTTTGACTTACACTTCGTTAATTTGTTTTATTTACTCCCTCTGTGACCTCTGTTTCTGTTCTTTCTTTATTTAGCTATTTAAGAACTAAACAAGCATTTTGGATAAAGACCTGTGATGGCTTGCATGTGGTGAGTGGTAGAACTAGAAGAGTCAAGGTAAAAAAAAAAGAAAAGAAAAGGATGAGGGGAAAAGTTAAGGTTTTAGAGAGAAAATGTCTCTAATTTGTTGAGAACATTACTTCTCTTTGTAGTCTGTCAAAGATGTTGGCAAGATCAAAGGTGTGAGGGAGAAAGTAACAAGCTTATGTAACAGAATAACCAGCTTACTGCTGCCACAGACATCAAAAACGGTGTGTTATGCAGTGGTGTGCTGGGGAGCGTAGTATACCAGGTAGGGAGAGGTGCGATATGAAAGACATGAATGAAGCCTGTTGTCTTACCAGCAGCAGTGATCAAAAGCCTTTTGTTACACAATGATGGTTTTCTACCAGTAAATTTCTTTTCCTTTTATTTTTTACCTGGAGTGTTTTCTTTTGGACTTTCTCATTTTTTAATCACCTCAGTAGGTCATGGTTGCGCTGAACCGGTAATGCAATGACTTATGCTCAGAGTACAATCTTTGAGAGGTCAGCATTCTCTACATATGCATGCATCCAGTGTGAACTCTGAGTATCTGCTAAAATTTCTTAGAACGAGATGGTGCATGAATGATAATGACTTCTTATTTCAAATATCCTGTTCTGACCTTAGACTACTAGTACTTAAGAAAAAGTGACGGGGAAAATAAGTAAGGGGGGAAAAAAACTAAAAGTCACTGGACACAAAGTGTTTGAGCTTTTCCCCAATACATATGGAAAGCAAGTCAAAGATTTATTTCCTTTGTGTTTTTAAAGTTTTTTTCCTCGATGTTTTTCCCTATTGTTTACCTCGACTTTTTCCCGTACAACCTTGCCTGAAGGTTTGCATATGGTCATAAGAGCAGTCTGTATGTTTTGCATTCACCTTTATGAACGAACCGGAGATATAAATCTCCATGCAAACCAGCCCTAAAATGACTTTGAGTGGAGTTTGTGCACATACATTCTGCGGAAGCCTCTGCCAGACTGTTTCATCATACATATTATGACATTAACAGTAAATGGTGTTTATTTTTAAAGTAATGTTCAGTTTTATGCCTTTTTATTAAGTGCAACCTGGTATGAATGGCTGTGTGCATTGGTAACGAGGCACAATACACAAGGAATGGTGAAGCAAAATTTAGGTGAGAAATGCAAAGGATGTACGCTAGTATTAGTGGTAATCAATAGTATAGTAAGCAGGCCATTCTCGCTTAATGTCGGAAAAAGGGACAAAGAGTTGGCATTTGCACATGGCTTGCACCAGCACATGACTAAATTGCTCTCCCCCTGGGGTTTCACATACAGTGAAGGAGAAACTGCAGCATAGTTGCTGTAGTTGCTGTTTTCCATTTTTCTTTGGCCTTGGGTTTGCTATCATAAGTTGTTTGAGCTTCCTTTGGTTCTGTTTATACAGCCAGTCTTCTTGCCTTTAATGGCTGTTGGTACTTAATAAAGCAGCTTCATGTACATGTATATATAAAGTCCTTCCCCCTGTACCTGTCTTTAGCTGGTTTTACTGTGATTTGCTAGGTCAGTTTGAACTATGTGTCCCCAGATTGCTTTTGGGTACCCCCATCTTTTCTTGCCTCCTGTTCTGGCATCCACTGTAGAACAGTTTTGATTATAAATTTTCTGAAACTCTGACTTTTCACTGCAACCCTGGACTAATCCACCTCATCTCGTTACAATGACTGGAGTCAATCTTTGTGCGTCTTTTCTTCGTTTACCATGTGTGAACTGTTTTCCAGTATTTTCAGGCTCTTTCCTCATGACTCCCATAGTAAGATCAGTGAGATCTATGTTTCCTTGTGTTTGTGGTAGCAGGTGTGGCTAAATGTACATTGTTTAATCTTTGTAGCCAACTAACCATCCACCTTCACCTATCTTCCACTGTACACATCTTGATCTTCAAGAAAGCAGTCTGGAGGTGTGTGAGCAAACAAGCTGAAGTGACAAATCAAGATACTGTGTTTTATTGTCTGATAAATCAGGGAAAGAGGGGAAAGTAAATATGCCATAAGCACCCGACACCTAAGAAGTGCTGTATAGAAAATACTGTACATGTATATCGCATGTATATCGGACTTGTATATGTTTATAAATCATATGTAGTTCTGACCTCTTCTAACACCGTGGTTAAACTGGGGCTGCACATGGATCAGAAAAGCATGCATGTTAAAACATTGATTTCAAAACCTGTCGTTTTATGCTCGTGGCATCTGTTCTTTACTCGTGAACATAACTGTAAAGCATAAACTAAACCTGACCCTGAAAATGTGCAAACAGTTGCTCACTTCCCACATGTTGCATGTAGTCATCATTCCATCAAACCTGGAGTAAGCAGTGGGGGCAACTGGGGAGAGATGTCTCTTTTCTCATGTTTGGTCCACAAAGAACAACTCGAACAAATAACAGGACAACCATGAAGAAATGCACATCGTTAAAGTTAGTAAATATCAAATTTACAGAAGTGTATTGATCATACAAGAATGTAGTAACTGAAAGCCCTTTTTTAATTACTTGCACCGCTGAAACAATTCCTTTTAAATTAATTCTGTTGATTAAATGTGTAATCAGATAACAAGCTTGATAAAGGGATTAGCATTTGACACTGACAGGCACTAATGGTCTCAGTATGGTTCGTATTCACGTGAGAAAAGCTGATTGGGGTTATGTTGGTGCAGGATTTTTTCTTCTTAAGGTGATGTGCCCAAGACATCCTGAGTGGCGCTTATACAGTGAATGAGAGGGGGAAGGAAGATAAAAAAAACACATGCTCAGCATCAGCTACAATAAAATACAAATTCGCCGCATTTACATGCACAAGAATAGAAGATCATGAATAAATCTTTAACTGTACAAGGGGAGAAAATAAGGGCTTTTTTTTAAAGTTATGTTGCTCAGATTCTAAGACCAAGCTCTGCTATGTACTAAAGACTTTGACAATGAGTGGGATTGAATACAGTGGTATTTAGCTTTTGCTAAATATATATATATACACACCATTTAGGAAAAGCTAATTACCATGCTTATTTGACATATCCTTATATTTTTTTAATTTCACTTATGTGCCATTTTCTGCTAGTTCGTTTTATTTTTTCTTTACCTTAAATTTTCCACCATCTCTGCCCCAGCTTTTCAGCCTTCATTTGACTACAGGTGGATTCACTAAGCAGGGAGGTTCAGTGTGTAGAACTAGTGTTTGTATTTGGTTGTAAATACGCACCAGCTTTGTTCTCACTGCTATCACACATATATTAGTGTTTATAATCATGGTGTGTACTGCCTTAGGGCGGGGACGTTTTTTTTTCTCCACAGCAGCTCCTTCACCCTAGCCACGTGTGTGAACAAACATCAGAAAAATAAGCAGAGTTGTCTATACTGGTTTTTACAGAGCAGTCCACTTAGGATTAAGTCGGTTACAGTCATGATACAGAACAGTCTACTTTGGAGCAAGTCAGTTACAACAATGATATGGAACAGTCCACTTTGGAGCAAGTTGGTTACTATTATCATCTGGAAGTCCACTTAGTAGCAAGTTGGTTACAATGAATCATGATACAGAACAGTCCACTTAGAAGCATGTCGGTTACAATCATCCAGAAAAGTCCACTTAGTAACAAGTCAGTCACAATCATGATACAGAATGACCCACTTAGGAGCAAGTTGGTGACAGTCATGATGCTTTTATATTAAGCATGCTTCACATCTGGCTCTTGTTTGGCTTGAATATACCAAGGTTCAGACAGAAGTATGCTTCAGCTATATAATTAACTTAATGTATAGAGAATGTGCATATAAACAGCTTGCATTACAGTAAGTAAAGTGAAAGTATCCACCATTTTGAATCTAACTAAAAACATTTGAACAGGCTGCATTCATGCTATATAGCGGCAGCATGAAAGATGAGCTGTAAAAGCAGGTTCAAGTTAAACTGTACGTTGCTGTTGCAGCCGAAGTGGGACATCATTGTATGAACTCTTGGGCCTGCAGAAGGGGGCTACATCAGAGGAGATCAAAAAAGCCTACAGACGGGTAGGCTTTTTTTCAAATGCGCAGAAACAAGCACACGAACAGTCCATTCTGGGACAGGGTTGCATAATTGTTCATATCTGCTTTTATCTTATATACAACTGCCTGAATACCACTATATACATAGTTTAGCAAAATCATGATTGAAAAGTGCAAATGTTTAACTTTCACAGATAATTTATAATAAGTCAGAAATGTAGCTGACATGTTTGAAGCTGACGCTTAATCAAGGGATGAGCAAAGCATGATCTTATAAAGCTGACTTTACTGGTGTATGATTCACCAGTCAAAAGGGCCTCTAACATTCACAAGGAGATTCATTATTCAAGGGGTTGGCCTGAAACAGTGAAGCTTTGTTAGACCTTCAAAAAGTTCTAGATAAGATTTTTGAAGGCTTAGTAATGTTAGGTAAATGACTTTAATATGCTGAAGCAAGATATTTGTACTGTAGTAAGGCTAGTTATGTACTAAACTAATGGCATTACTACTATTTGTGTGTGTGAGAGAGAGAGAGAGAGAGAAGACAAAGCAGACAAATTCTTTATTCAGAAAGCTCAAGATCATAGCCAATTTTGGAGGTGAGGGGATGGGTTGTAACTAAACTGTACAAACAGAGTAGTGGATGTCTACAAATATCCCTACAGATTCAGTCTACAGATTCAGTGTGGCAACATGTTATTGATCAATAAATTTAACACATTTCCCAGACACCTCACATATATACATAAGTCTATATACAAATTACAATACTACATTGACAGCAATTTAATGAACGGTATTAATGTAAACTAATAAAGGCTGTCAAAATAAGCCTTACAAGTAAACAGCTTCTCTTCATTGTGAAGCTTTATGCAGAAAACAGGCTAGGCTCCTTGTTAATTTTACAGAGCTGTTCACGATTAGTGCTGAATTAGGAGAGGTTTTTGTAATGTTTATCAGAAATGTAAAGTTTGTCGCAGATAGCCATGTTTAGGACAACTAATTGTACAAAGTAGAGCTTCATTTCCTCACTATTAGGATTACAGTATGGACATTTAAGAGTTGTGTTACCAAAATTCTTGTTAACCCCATTAAAGTACTGGCAGCGCTAGACACAACCGTATGCTGACGTATGTGACCAAGGGAGCCAACCGTACCCAAACACGTAGCAAAGAGAGAGTCGAAAGTAAGGAACGTGAAGATGCCACGTTCCTTACTTTCGGGAGAGTGGGAGGGCTTTTTAAAGTGCAGTTGTTACACAGCATTTTTGTGATGGCTAAACAAAGTATGATTACAGTTCTGAGTGCTATTGTATCCCTAGTGTTTTCAGTTTTAAGAGTATTTCTGCTAATCCATGAACATTCTCTTAAAATTGAACATAATAGGCAAGATAAGAAATGAAGGGGAAACAGCAAGAGATTCTTGCCCATGGTAAGTGGCAGGTATGTGTACTTTGTTCCAGCTTGCTCTGCGATTTCATCCAGACAAGAATCCTGGTAATCCTGATGCAGCAGAAAAGGTGTGTTTTACCTCCTTTTGTTCAACGCTTATTGTAGTCTGACCAGTCCACAGCTTTTTTCCTAATTGTATGTGAAAATGAGAGAGTACATTATTTGTATGTGTTCTTGCATCTATGAAAGAATGCACATATGCAAGCAATTATAATTTATTTATGTTAGAGAGAGAGAGAGAAATGGAGAGATGAGGGTGGGGAGAGAAGTGGGAATTAACTCAGCAAAACATTTCAGTTTGCATCTCCATGTACATTCTGTAGACCAGACTAGTACATGTAGCTGCATTTTTTCCCCAGCTGTATCTAATTTGCACTCCCATATGTTTGCCTGTCTTAGAAAGCTGTCAATGTTTAGATGTTAAAGTGCTTGTGAAAATTTGGTTCTGATTCCCATTTCTTGAAATGCCTATTGTACCTAGTGCCTTCTAATTACACAGCCTTGCATGCATGCATTCATTCAAACATGACTCTGTCCCCACGCCCATCTTGGGCAGTCTGTAGCATGGCATAAACGTGTGTTAGGTTTGGGTACAATTGGTGTGGTTTCAGATCCTTGGTCTGAAAGAGCAAGTACTGACCTAAACATCATTTAAATAAAGTGTAGAACACATAATTCTACAGCTGTCTGGGGAGAGGGGATGGGAGTTTCTGTGTTTTTCCTCAGTTGTCTTTTTCTCCCTGTTTTCTACTTTTCTACTATGTTTTACTACTTGTTTGTGTTTTGGGTTGTGCCCTGATAAAGGGGTAATGACCCAGAACACTGACTTTGTTTTAGTATTTACCTTGGCTCAGTTGTCACCATATATCTGTGCATACTTAATGTTTGCTTTACAGTTTAAAGAAATAAACCGGGCAAACTCAATCTTAAGCGACAGTACCAAAAGGGGCATCTATGACAGATATGGGTCTCTTGGTATTTACGCAGCTGAGCAGTTTGGAGAGGAGAATGTGAACACCTACCTTGTTCTGACAAGTGGTTGGTGCAAGGTAAGAAACATTTCCACCTTAGAATTTTTTCACCCTCAGATCCTCCCTTTTATTTGGAAGACACCCGAATTATATGTCATTCAGCATATTTATGCCATACTATAACCTTCTGTATGTGAAAACTTTGCAACCGTGCACCAAAATCAATTTTATTATATAAATTATATCAATTAATGGGATGTATAATTGCTTACTTGAAATGCATTAATATTGGGCAAGGGCCTTCGCCGAACCGTTTGCCACGTCTGAAGAATGATCTCACAGAACCAGTCTCTCCCCCCCACCCCCCACCCCATTGTTTTAATTGGTTTTCATCAAGAAATTAGCTTTTAGGAGGATCGAAAAATCACTCTTGAAATACAAAAGGTGTTGTTTCCTATGAGCAAATCACTTGCTGTATGCAGTTCAGGAGAATGAATCATAAATCATAATATTTCACAAAGTTTGGCAAATATGATATGTGCAATGTAGAAATGACTTCATTAGATAATAATTATAACCATGGCGTAGATTTTATCGGTTTATTTAATTTCTGGTTTGGTATATTTGATTGTATTTTTATTAATTTTAACATTCAAGTCTGGTGTACATCCTTACTTCATGCATATTTCAGACATTAGGTATACAATGTACACCCCTACTTTGTGCATATTTCAGGCATTAGCTATCTTCTGCTGCATTATTACGGGGTGCTACTGCTGCTGTTGTTGTTTCCTGTGCTGCAACTTTTGCTGTGGGAAATGCAGGCCACAGGCTCCGGAAGATGAAGCTGACTATGCAAATTTACATGTGAGTCAATGTTGACAATATTTGAAGAGATTTTGATTTGTAACGATGAAATGCGTGGGTTATTGTGCCCAAAGCATGGATTTGATGGAAATCAAATATTTATGTATATTATCAACCTACTTTGAGCTAATTTTCCAAAGAAGACTGATTACATCACTTTAAAATTTTTAGTGGCGGTGGAAAAGACGTCAGGTAGGTTTTGTTGCATTTTACAGTTCTGTTTTTGTGGACATTTCAGGTAGGGTGTGTAACACAATGGCTAATATTTTGAGGTGTCATCCTAGGGCTTGTATCTCACATGATATATACTTTTATATATAGACATTCTTATAATATTTAAATTTATTAATTACTCATCTTGGGACCCTCACTTCCTCCAAATCACCCTCAGTGCTCATTTAAGATCTCAGTACGGTTTGTCAGACAGAGAAGCTGACCACTGGCTGATGACAGAAACACAGAGGCCCAGTCCTTATATGTTTCAGTTGTTTCCCTTTTTTGTTTTCTTGGGGGGTGGGGTGGGGGTGGGAGCAGTTTGCTTGCCCTTATCCAATACTCAAGGTGTGAGAGTAGGAGGCACTTATGGGGCGCCAAGAAGGGAACGAGTGTAAGGCTCATGAAGAGGTGTTTTGCAGCCGTCGTCTGCTAACGCGCGAGCTGGCCATTTCAGCCGGGGTCCCAACAGCACCTTGTGCTGCAGTTTTGGCACTCCAGTGTGTGTGTGTGTGTGGTGGGGGGGATTGTCTGCCAAGGATGCTGGACAAGAAAATGTCTGTTGACATTTGCTTGGTTAAGTTTTCTTTGTTTTTCACTCGGTGAATCCATTTGTCAATGTGTAACTACAATTTGTGTGCTTAAACATATATATATTCTTTAAATGAACTTTGATTGGCAGGATGTATATAGTATCTGTGTTGGTGAGTACCCCCGAGGGCTGCTTGGCATCGAAATAAGTTGCTGGCCTCTTTTTCGTTGTTTAGCTAAAGAATTGGCATGGTATAAATAAAACTCATTTTCTAGAAAATTATGCACATAGTATACATAGAATTCATTCTATGGCGTCAGCCTTCAGTTGTATATATAAAATGAAGTGTAAAGCAATTTCTGCTCATAATATAGATAGAATAAACTGTCTGTACATAATAACAGTGATAAACCTACAAAATTAATTTTATAGATAATGCACGTCTATACATAAAATTTATTGTATAGTTCCAGTTTTTCATTGTATATATAAATATAAAATGAACTGTCCCTACTGGTCTAGCTATAGAATGCAATTCGTTAGTTATCGAATGTGATTCTGTAGCTATAGAAGAATGCAGTTCTATACTATCCATGAGTCTTATACCCATTCCCCTCTTGGGACTGAGGCCCGTGTTGCGCCATCAGTCCCACGTGTGGCAGCATGTAAACTTTGTCTAAGAAACTCCGTCCTGATATTTACACACTAGAGTTAGAAGCCCAGGCACCTTGGACCGTGGAAGGATATAGTACCTTCTTTTTTTCTCAAGGGCAGTAATACCAGCCATTGGATCGAAGGTGTTAAAACATGATGGGGGACATTGCAAATATATTTTTGGCCTCTGTTAACTATTTAGTTGATATGTTTTATTGTTTGATATCATATTTTTAAAAAAATTAAGATTTAGTTGCACTGTGGATTCACTATCTGTTCATGTGTGATCGGCATGATATGCCATAAGAACTAATTGATTTTGAACTGTTTTAATTTTTCCTTAATATAAAGTTTTAATCATTTTGAATTATTTTGCTGTTTCTATTTGATTTCTTTACTTGCTGGCTGGTTTGGATTTTTTTGATTGTTTTTGTTTTGTTGCATGGTTTAAATAAAGGTGACCTGCTAGGAGCAGGACCTATTTAAAATATAGTACACCAGAATTCCACCTGTTTTTTATGAGCTGTGACAAAATCGCTTAAGTACCAATTATCTGCATGCATGGGACAACACAGTTTAATGTGATTGTGACCATCATTAAACATGCCTTATATTGCATGCTCTGGCATCCCATCTAATATATAAAGCCGAATATGTGTGTGTGTGTGTGTGTGTGTGTGTGTTGGTTTGTTATACAAATCCGCATGCCTGAACCGATCCACACCACATTTGGCATGCGGGTTCCTGTTCACCTGCAGATGGTCATAGGCCATATTTTGACCCCGTACCAAGCCTAAATAAGAATAAATATGACGAAGCCCTTACCACGTACACATCAGCGTGCAAGGGAGATCACCAAAGATCCCTTTCGTACAAAAAGTACTTTCTCTTACCTCGCTTGACAACATGGAGATGGCAGACAAGGGTAGGAGGTAGGGAAGGGGGTAGTAAAGGGGTAGGGGTAGGTGTTACAGAAGGGTAAGGGGTGGGCAGGGTAAGACATGGGCAGCGCCAAGTCCCTTCGCTAGTTTTTTTTTTTTTTTTTTTTTTGCATAAAGATATTTTTTGAGATTAAGAATCTGGTTTTATGATAAGTAGCTGAGCCAAGTCCAAGCAATACAGCAAGTTCCCATGCTCAGGCCCAGTAGTTAACCCGGTCTTGTGGTAAACAGTACCTCTTAACTGAAATGATCAAATGCCTGAATCAGTCTGATCACTTGACCATATTTAGGCAGAAGTTAAAGAGACTCATTCACTGATGATTTCTCTTGTCATTTTCGGGAACTTGCTGTATCAATAACAAAGTTAATTTCTTCATTTAAAAAATGTAATGACCTATCGCTATTTCAGTGTTGTCCCATTCTGTGGTTGAGGATTGAGGCCTAGTGAAGTTGGCAGTTGGTTGAAGTGACTGGTTTCTGAATAGTGCTTTTGTTCTGTAGGAAGAGGATAGCCCATCTCCACATGACTCACCTATCACCGTGCAACCAACATCTGAAACCACTGCAGCTCCCATTCCAATGCCTCCTCCAGAAGATAAGGAATCCCTTGAAGTTGATGAACGAACTACGCTGACCACTGAGCACAAACCCAAGTATGGGGCAGATGGAGAAGGGACTTCCGCATCAGATGCTAGCTAGTGAAGTTAAAATTATAGTATACTCATATAGTGTGTTCAGAGATATTATGAAGTTAAGAGAAGTCATTGGAGCTGTGAACTCTTGTGAGAAAAAAGACCTTTCCTTCCTTACATGTTTTTTTCTTCTCTTCCTTTCTTTTACCTGTATTTTATATATTTGTTTTCCAATTGATCTTTCAGGGTTTAAAACCTTGCATCTTTCTTGCACCTCCCCTGAAAAAATCTGTGACCAAAGCAAAACCAAAACAGGGGAAAATATGTGTGAATTTGGGAAATATGTGTATTAGAAAGGGAGAAACTGTGTTTGGTTGTGAAATGAATCTTTAAAAAGACAAAATGTGGTGTAGAAAAGGAAACATGGTTTTATTTTGAAAGTATAGGAATTTATTGAATACATATTACTAAAATCATTGTACAATGAACACAACAAAAGCACATGAAGGGTTTAATTTCTTTTTTGTGTTGTGGCTGTTTATCCTTTCTTGGGACAGGAGTCCAACGTTGTGACATTCACAGAAAACAAGAGCCAACAGTTTGTTAAATAAAAATTGATAAGTTCAAAGTGCAGTATTAGAAAAGACAAATTAAATTTGGATATAGGTTTACAAACCGTAAATTCCATATTGAAAGTAAAACTATGACCAATGCCATAGCAGAAAGTAATGAAATCTTATAAAGAGAATAAGAGAAGACATTCTAATTTGCTTCAAAGTTCATAGAGTGCTCGAACAGAACTAGGCCACGTTTTTACTGAAGTTCTAAACTAGCAATTTGCACACCACAGGACAACTGACCATCTGCCGAAAGTAAATTGCGTCGCCTTTACAGTGTTTTCTGTCTACTGAAATTCTATATTGGTTACAAATGTGTGAGGATATCTTCTAGATGAGCATCTGATAAAATTGATTGTGCACTGGTTTAAGTTTATTCTTTTGTCTTGGTCCATTTATATAGACTGTTTACATTTTGTCATCCATTCCTTCTTGTGATTTATTCTACATAGATTGTAGACACATCGTCATCTTTTCCTGTTTTTTTTCCTCTGATATTTGTGTCATGATTCATTCCACAAAGATGCCGGACACTTAGCATGTATATTGTCTGACAGATGCTCTGGTCATGTTGACGCAGGAAAGTCGTTCAGTGAGACCTCTTGACCCAGAGACCGGCATTGGAGGTGGTCTGGGGGTTTTGTTTTCATCTTTGTCATTACTTTTTTCTGAAGGGTAGATTGTGGGTTTAAAATAAGCTGGCTGTATTATGTAAAATATAATATTCCTTCTTGTTAAACTGATTGTGAAACTGAAATTCATCTATCAGAACATTATCTGGGGCTGCGTATTTTATTCAAATTTATAACATTTCTGTATCATATTATATAAATGGCCATCTTGATTATGATCTCAAAGTAATGCAGGGGTTTGTTTCAGATTCCTTGAAGTCAGGCAACGGTGAAAGTACCTAAACCTTTGTTGTAGATGCCAATCTGCAACCTCTTGAAACAGAGATACGTCAGATTTGTGAAGACCGTTGACCAAGTTCTTTCAGTGAAAAAACTACAGAAACAGCTGTTTCTGTTTTAGCATTTTTATCTCCCCCCCCACCCCTTTCTGCACATTTAGCCTTAAGGTTGTGTGCACTGCCTATCTGTTAGCCAAGTTTAAGAAATATCTCTCAGCACACTTTGCCAGTACTTTTTTTTTTAAGGACAGGACAAATTTAACGAGCTAAACATTCCCAGGGACGGATCCCATTGATTTTATAGTCATCCACTGACAAAAGCCATGCAATTGTCCCCTGTCCCTCATCTTATCGACATTTATCTACTCCTGTACTAAAGAATGAGTAAGTCTTCACCACTGTTGGTCAAGCTGGTCAGTGTAACAGTATAAGCTGGAAGTTTGTGGAGTATGGTTGGTGCAACGATAATGTGACAAGATTATTTTGAGATGTTCATGAGCTGCTTTGGCTTATGTCTAAGAATGAATCATATTAAATCTTTCAGGAAATACGAACAAGTAGTTTTATCTCCAGATCATTATATGATGCTTTTTTTGCCATCGGATTTGCTAATCAGCATGCTCTTTTTTTGTCTCTTTACACTTTCTTGTGGATGAATTTTTACTTCTTGCATATTGTGGGGTACACTGGTGAACAAAAGTGTAAAGCAGTATGTGCATTGATTTTTTAGGTAGGTTATGATTGCCTTGTGATCACGGATCATCTTGTGATAATTTAAATTGTACTGATAACACTGCATGCATTCCATGTGCAGTTAATGTCAGTCCATTTGATGACGGTCAGTCACAACTTAATGCCCCCTCGCCACCTTCTGATGCTGTAGTTAGCATCTCACCAAATAGTGCGTGTGTATGCGTGCCAAAGCCAGTTGTCTGCTTAGGCAGGGCTGGAATCATCTGCTGTGAATGTATTCAGTGTGCTAGTTTTGAATTACGTAGTTTGCAAAGTACAAATGTACTTAGATATTATGAATAAAAGCTGTAAGCTTTATTATGCTTAGTTGTTCAAATACTACCGAACACCTGAGGACTGTGCAGTTACTGGAATGTCTGTTGGAAGTTGGTCTTTTGTACAACACAAGGGTTGTCCATATAGTCTTGTAACTCTAATAATGCTTGCACAAAGTATTTCTTCCATGCACAGTTGTGGGAAGCATATGGGTCGCTATGCTGGTCAGGTTAGCTTTTCCAGATAAAAGAACTCTCGGACATTATTGTTTGGAGCTGTTAGCTGAATAATTTGGGTAGGTAAGTTGCAAGTCAACATGCCAGGGATGGGGTGCAAGGTCGTGAATATATCACAAAATAACAGCGTCAACGAACTTGCCATATCGAAGGCAAGCAATATAATTAACGTTACTTGCTCCTTCGCCATGTCAAAAAATGGTGGTGCATGCTTCAGTCTTACCAGTGCTATGCATATAGCAGTATGCTAGTCAAATACCCACTTGTTTTTCAGAATTACCATTTGCTTCAGCTAACTGAACAGGATTGACACATTGTGCTTCATGTTCTATGAATTTAAGGCTCCTAATATCGAGGAACAAGAATCTCCCCCAAATCCACTTCTCAGAGGTATGCACATTGGCATCAGGATCATTTTCTAGACTGCACAATTCTATGGACAGCAAGATTCAAAATCAAAAGATGTGTTTAGCAATATTGTACCACTCCACCCAATAACAGCATCTCCTGGATGAGGAAACAAGTGACTGCCGCTTGGAGGAAAATCCAAATTGTCTTTTTCTTTTGTTTTTGTCGTCCTGATGAAGGGGTAGTGCTCCGAAACATGTAGATTGTCGTCTTTGTCCTTTTCTAGCTTGGTCTAGTTCCCTTGTTGCTAATTTTAGTCTTAGGTGTGACTTAGCCAGGGAGCAAACCATCAACCTCCGCCTAGGAAACAGATGTATTAACTACCGAAATGTTCGCCAGAAAAGTTCAGAATTTTTAAATAGCATGAGCCATCAAAATTGCAACACTTACCATGAAAAATATGGATTGCACTTATAAAGTAATTTTTCTGATGCCAGGCATGGGAAATGGAAAATGCAAGAAAGTATGAAATGGTGGGACATTTCGTAGAATTATGCATGTATGTGACCCTTGAACTTTTGGAGGTGAGCCAACTTCTGGTCTAGCCACCGACTTTTTTTTGTTGTTGTATGGAACATAGCTGCACTATAAAAGAAATAAGAAATCTTGTTGAATCTGTTGACCTGTGTACTGTGCATAAGTTACAAGTGCCCAACTTGGTTCCTCCATGGATTTCCTAAAAATGAAAAATGTTAGATGTGACTTGTGAAAATTTGCTGAGAAAAAGCATCCCCTCCCCTTTTTTTTTTAGACGAGTAGCGCTGTCGGTGCCGACTTCCAGTTAAGTGATCACTACGAGCTGCGTATGAGGTAATGCTGAAATTCAATTCCAGCGCTTGTGATTAGATAACATTTATCAACACTGTAATTTCTCATCAAAGAAAATATGATCTGCTAGTCTATTACCTTTTCCTCATTTAAGTTGCTATCGAGTGGTGAACAATTATGACAATCTACTAGTCTGCAGTGTAAAGAACCAATTCTAGTTATTGGCAAAAGTTATACAGTAAAACAGCATTACGTAGAAAGGAAAATAAAAATATACATTTTTTGTCCTGCCTTAAAAAAAAACTGCTGGCTGCCAACCATCGTCGTAAGGATTTGGTAAGACTACAGAAAGAGTATCATATACAGCATAATGTATGAAAAAAATATAAAAGCAACCATACGTTGATTGAGCAGTATAAGACAATAGAATTAGCAAATTATTTTGTAATGTGCCAAACTACCAAGTTCGTTTGCACGCGACTGCCAATACATACACAGATCGCTACCCCCTCCCCTCTTCGCAAACACGAACAGAAGTACACATCTCCAATATACAATTATGCACATGCAGTGTGCACAGAGGCCCTACCTACAAGTTGCCTATTTAAAATTTCAGTTTTTGAAATGAAAAAGTACTTCAGACAGTGCATTGTGTAGTCGTCTTTATTCAGCCACACCTAAATCAAACTTCTTCCCTGCCAATTTCATCCGCCTCGCTTTTACCATGTAATAGCTTTCAATTTTTATATTGTTATAGATTTGTATGATAGTTAAAAACAAGTTTAACTGTGTAGTTTTATGCAACAAAGGTTGCTAATACACAGATCAATGAACGAGGCATTCGTTGACTTAACATGCACGCTAAGTATATCTGTGAAATATTGTATACATGAACACGATCCTTTTTGCCCTGAACCTCTGCTGTGCGCTTCAAGAAATGTGGTACACAATGCAGATTTTGGGAGCAATTTTGCAATGCCAGTGCTTCGGCCATAGCGATGTGCCTGGAGCATAAGTTCTGACACCTCAAGATTTGCTGCACGTTTCACCCATCTAATTATGAAAAACCCAAAGAAACTGTTGGATGTCAGGAGCTCTTTTTTCTTTTTTTGCAAACTGCATTCACACCACTAGACAGATCCAAGGCCAAATCAGGACATTCCACACTTTATTCTGCAGCATTTTTAGGCCACCAACACACATGCACCACCAACATCCTTGATGCGCTTTTCGGCAGTTTTGCTGAAGAATTTTGCTTTGACAATGACAGGTTGCTTGGGTAAATGGCCTTTGCCAAGAACTTTGAAGTAACCCTGCAAGTTATAACAGAAAATGCTGAAAATACAATCAGTTCATTTCATTTCTGGATGCTAACAGGACTAAAGATTCAAACTGCTAAGCAAAAAATAATTCCCCTACTTTTCAGACCAAAGGTCCAGTTTATCAGACAACCTAGTTATTTAGACATTTCATTATTTCAGGCACACGATCTGAAGCATTAAAAAAATTTTAATGCATGGAAAGTTGGCTCCTATTTCTTCATCATCACAGGATGAATGACATTTAATTTGCAACTCAAGCAAAATCAGTGGCAGAATTTTTAAAATGTAGATATCTGCATAATAACGACCCAAATAATGAACCACTACTGTAGTGTTAACAAGAATTGCTACCCATGTTGTCAAAGTACAGTAACATCTCCCATATAAGACTGTGAGGGGAAGACTGGTCATGCTGAAATGTTGGCACATGTGATGGACACCTGCATGTCTACGTTATTGGAGGCAACTGCAACATGTGCTTTTGAAATTGTGTCTTAGTTACCAATAAGTTCATCTCATCCCACCAAAGATCATGAAAATTGTCTTTCTCATCTTGCCAATTTAAAAAAAATTGTCATTCAATTAAAAAAAAAGTTGTGAACAGTTTTGCACTGATGCTGTTGTCAAAACCCACACTAAATTTGCACAGGCCAGGCTTTATTTCATGTGTAGGCAGGCTGTTCTGCAGGAATTGGGTATCATTTCTCTGTGAAAGAGACTTCTTGAGCCGTAACTACTGTGTCTGCCTGATCTTGTAAAATTTGAAATAAAATTATGACAAAGTATTGTCGTAGCAAGAAATGTCTAAAAGACACTCAAGTTTTTTATTGTGCAAAACCAGTTACTTTTGTAGAGGGATAGTTTTTCTGCCTCAGCCTTAGGACTTGGCAGTTTGCTTTGAACTATGTATCAAAGGTAGAAGTTGGTTGTATTGCCATCTCCGCCATTTTGCTGCATCACTTGGATACCTTTTTCAATGCAGCGTTTTACACAGAATTCACACTAGATGGATTTTAGGTACGAATCATGTTATAGTTCCCCTTCTCCCCCTTAACCAGCAGTATATCCCACTCCTCGTACATCACTTATCTCCAAGACTGGAGCATGTGTAGCGTCATGTATTTCTCACAACAAAGCAGCCGTATCCAATTCCTTCAGGCCTACACATGAAAGAATGCAAGGCTGGACACCCTCGGCTAACTTTGCTTTTGCTAGGCCAGAAAGTGTGAATGAGATGTAACTATACTGTCTGACCTCGTGACTTGCACCGAATCATGACCAGAAGCATGTGGGAAGCATTTGAGAACAAAATGATGCCAGCTAGCTACACAATACCCTAATCGGTGTTTATCAGATTCAACGATTTTCTATGAATTTTTGATTTTCCCCGACTTTTCAGGTTGCTTGACATGTACAAACCCCAAGGACTACTTTAAAAATGACCTTGCACTAAAAAGGCTTTGGTCAAAAGGGTTAATTCTTGAGGGTTTCCCATAGCACAATTCTATGTCTAAAGGACACCCATTATCCGTATGTTGATGCTCGAAATTTTCACATGGGGATAATTTGTTCAGTCTGTAATCAATTGCTAGTTTTTAAAGAGTTTCCAAACTAGGGCATGGGATCTAGTCAAGGGAAAAAAACTTTCTTAAAGGTGACAGTAAATCATCCATGCTTTTATGTATGTTTTTACTTTCATATACAATATGGCATCCGTCATACTGTATAAAAGTTGAGAACCATGGAAATTATTAGATGTAACACCAATGACAGTAAGACTTTAGTAACAGCCCACCCCACTCCATTTTTATTGCAAAATTTTCTTTGTGTGATCGAACTAAAAACTAAGGACCTGGAAGAAAATGTTCCTATTCCACACAAGATAAACTCACCGCCTTCACAACATCAATTACAGGAGCCACCTCTTTCTTTGTCTTGAAACGTTGGCGGGTCTGTTCTGACACCAAAGACCATAGTCGGTCCACATTGACGGTTGGACAGAAGAACTTGTTGTTTGTCTTGTGGAAGTACCTCATACCAACTTTACCAAAGTAACCTGGGTGGCTGTTGACAAAATGAGGAACAAATGTTCAAGCCTTTTGTTCAAGCACAAAAAAGGAAAATTGTTGACATGTTCATACAAAATGCAACACACACTGGCACACTGTCTTAACCACTTCACCCTTTTTACGGAATACCTTTCCCTGGGTTGGTACATTATGTATATTTTTGGAATATTATCTTGCTTATGACAATCTGCAAATAGAAGAATGTAAAATAGTCCGTGCACAATTCTACATCAGAATATTTATAATTGTGGGAATTTTAAATTGATCAGATTTTAAATTATACTGGATTATCTTTTTATTTTTTGAATTAAAAAAGGAAAAAAGACAGTACTTTTACAGACAAGTGCAGAGTTTTGAGGGGGTACCATCCACATGCCCAATAAAAAGTTTGTCCAGGTACTATAATCCAGATTTTTTTTTTGCAAGATGGTGACATACAGGGCTAAGGATTATGAGCAAATCCCACTGTACTTAAGCTGACCAGTAGTTCAAGTGACAAGAAACCACAACAGAATGCAATGGCAACAACACCTAGCCCAGTAGGTTTGTGCAAAAAGGAAAATAGAGCACACAAAACCCAATACTGCTCTCAGCTGCTTTAAAATCCATGCCGTTTAGACGTAAAAGCTGGATCAGTCTGGAAACTGGATCTGTTTTCAAACAGCTTATCACAGCTTGCTAAATTTCCCTAGTTAGAACCATGCATAGGCGAAACTCTACATTAGTCTAATAAGAAACCAAGACGACAAACATATGATTTTAAACACAATATCATACTGGACACAGATGTTCGAAAAATACATGTACCTTGATTTGCTCTGGGTGTTACATGGCTAAATCATACGTTTACAGACCCCTGCCTAAGACCTGAGACGGCTATGTCCTAATTCTATATCTAAGATTACACAATGAGAACAATTTGGCTAAATAGGCAAGGATTAGCCTATAGACCTAAATAAGTGAACTACAAGTTACAACTAGCACATCCATAACACTTTCCTCGACGATATCTTGAGCAGCATTTACAATTCACTTAAGAAAGTTAGAAATATCTTACTATTTGTCATAATTGATTCTATGATGCTGCAGACCTCCGGCGTTACCACGACCACCTGGATGCTTTCTGTGCTTGCCTGCAGACCAGAAAAATTTGTTAAATCTACTGCAAAACACAAATCTACAACACACTTTTGAATATCCTTTTAATACCTTAATATCTACATCACTTGCAGTGAATAAGAAAATCCACAATCGAAATTCTCTGAACAAAAGCTGAAAAAAGGGCGTACTATGAAAATAAGGAAAATCTCACCAATTCTGCCGTGTCCATGGCTTACATGTCCACGGAGCTTTCTGGTCTTCTTCCTTTTATTTAGAGCCTGAAAGATGAAAAATTTAACAAAGAAAATGTTTTGTTCATTTTTTTAAAAAAAAAGTTCTAAACGATCACCTAAATGAGAATACTTTATTTTACTTTGCGTGTTCACCTTCCGTATTTGTGAACCACCATGGACATACTGTACCAACGTATAATTTAAACAGCGAGATATGCATTTTTTCAATGGAAATGAGACATTAACAACATGCCGATATAATTAATTGCCAATATGTGTCTCATTTAATAACCGAAAGAACGAGAAATTCGTTGATGTAAAGAGATTTTATAAAACATAAAGTACACACTCACCATGATTATTCCACCGATTGAAAGACCGGAAGCGGAAAAGGACGCACAAGGATCAGTAACTCCGTTTGTTGCCAAATGGGGGTACTGCGAGAAATCAATGTTTGCAAGTGGGTGTAGAAGATTTTAAAGAGTTTCTTGTTTTGTTTCGTTTTTCACTAAAGCAGTATATGAGAATATTATCAACAAACAAAAGAGAGAGACACAATATCTACTGTATAGCGTAGGTTGCCTAAGGTTTTGGGCCCTTCTAAGCTTGGGTGATAATTCATTCATTGATTGTCATTTGTGTGATGAGTTGCTTGTCTATGTCTATGTGCACTATAATGATAATATTATTATTAAAACTGCATAGAATAATCATTTACTTGTATGCATAAATTTTGTATTGCCTCCTTTTGCATTAGAGATTAGACGAATAAAAAGGAGAATCTCTAGGTCAGTTAACAACCTATCCTTATTCTCTAACGACCGATTACCATAATTATAATACCAATCCAAAATGTCAGTGTGGATGTGACTGTTTGTTTGGATCAGTGTTGGTAGTGTACGACCATCTTTCATCTTTAGGTTTCTGTCTTTAGACTTTCCTCACAGCCAGGTCGCATTACAAATGTCGTTCTTTCGTTTGTAATTGTATGAATAAGAAGTTGTTTACTTCTTGAAAGTAATTTTTTGTTTTGTTTACAGGACAAGAAAATACCCCCTCCTCCCATTTTATTCCACCATGTAAAAATTCGGATTGAAAGAGAAAAGATTTTCTGGCAAGTGATATTAGTGGGTGAGGGTTTGGGGTTTTTTAGATGTGGTCATCGGTAGTTACTCAGAAACGGAATATGGAAAGATGCTTGTAACACCTGGAACATCATGTCAAGGGACAGTAACAGCATCCGAAACTTACCCCCAGGTAAACTGCAGGATCTGAAAAAACTGTTTGAAGCAGGAGATTCAGTTCCAGCAGGAGGGACATTTTTTGGCACTCAAAAACCAGCACTTCTGCCACGACCAACGGTGGAGACACAGCCCCGCCCTGCTCCTCGTCAACTGCCCTTATCAAAAACTGTACCTCCCTTACAATCAGAAAATGGAAGTATTGTGAGTGAACAGGAGCAAGGAACTGACAGCATCTCTACCTCAGTTTTTCCATCTCGTCAGCTGCAGCCGGGTAACAAGGGAGACTGGTTCTCCAGTATAGACAGGAAATCGGTGTTGAAGGCATCAAAACCGCTGAGCCCAACTGTGCAACGGCGTGTTACCCAGTTCGGTGATGCAGCAGCTTCAGATGGAGACAAAAGGGTAAAGCCGTCTGCATTTGTGGGTCATGCTGAAGTACATCATCGCCTTGTTTCAGCAGGGGCACATGCTGGAAGTGCAAAACGGAGATCAGACCCAGGGTCTGATCAAGATTCAGGAAAGGAACTTAATGGCAGCAGACGTCCTACGGGTGAAAGACGACGTACAGTGGATAATGTTGACTTGGGTGCACAATCATCCAGGGATACTAAAGAAGTCAAAGTCACTGAGATGCTAAAAACATTTGAGAAAAAGGTTTCAAGCTCTGAAAAGCCGAGTGTTCCCAAAAAGCCAACAAATGTGGGCATCAGCCGAAATACTTGCAGTGCTCAGGACATCTCTTCTAAGCCCCCAGTAACTGATGAAAACTATGAAACTCCGTGGGATTCTGGAAAGATAATAGAGCAGCTCAAAGAGATGTGTCGTGGGGGAGCTGCACATGTTGGCCCAAGTGAGGCAATTGTTGTGGGTCGCGACCGACAGTCCCTTGCAGCTGGCTCAGTCCCAGCAGCATCCCCTCCCAAACATGGCCGACCCATTGCAAGGCCTACAGAGCAACCCCCACCTCCTCCCTCCAAACCCCCTCGTACCTTTGTGCATGAAAAATATATCAAAAATGTAGGAAACAGTCCTCAAGAAGCTCCAACCACTCAGGAAAAGAAAAAGGTAACTATTCTTCTTGATGAGGAAAAGGAATCATACAACAGAACAGGGAAGGAGAAGATTTCTGTCTGTACAGGTGAAGACCAGGAAAAAATTGTTGTAGATGATCAGTACACCCATCTAAACAAAGCAAGTGAAATATGCAGTTCTGAAACAGTAGGTATTCGCGAACATCCGCCAGCACGTCCTCCTCCACCTCGTCCACGGCCTTTGTCTGAATTACCACCAGACAGGTATCTCTATAAAATGGCAGGGGAAAATGACTCTGATAATGAAGGCCCAGTGGTGATTTCTTTAAAGCAAGGGAAAAAGTTGAGTCGGCACAAGTCCATAACAGGTCATCGGGATCCTAATGATCAACTGCCAGAGCCACCAGAAGGGCCAGAAAACATCCAGCGATTTCCACTGAGGAAAAGTTTCAGCTCAGAATGTCTGAACAAAGGTTCTTTGTCGTCTCTTTCTGAGGGAATGGGAGAAGATGTGTCCCAGAATAACTCTATGATGAGAAGCTACCATGCAGATGACACAGCTGATACACCACTGTATGCTGCTGTGATTGACCCAGAAGGGTATGCTGTCCCTCATCATTTTCTCCGCATTGAGCATTCTGCAGCAAAGGTAAGCAAAACATAATTCTAAACTATCTTTCACCAAGGGTTTGTTTTTATCGGTGCAAACTCATTAGCGGATTTAATCAGTATTTGAATAGTTAACAACTCAGCTATCCGTGACAGGTGGCTGCTGGAAATCTTGCAAGGCTATTAAAAATCAGAAACCATGACCCTGTCAGATGAATGACCTCTTTCTTTTGTTGGGGTGGGGGTGACCACTGCATTAGTAATTCTCAGAAATGCATTACCAAAGAATATCATCCCCTATCCCCCCCCAACAAAAAATCCAGCAACGGCAACCTAGGCAAGTGAAACGTTAGTGGGCTGGAAGCCTAGAGCCTCGACAATTTTCTTAGTTACTAATACTAGCCCATTGGACCAGTGAAAATGTTGGATCTTCTCCATGCCTGAAGTGTGTTCAAGTGTTTACATGCATGATACATATATTTGCCATTAGACCTGAATAAGTCTACAGAAAAGAAAAAGGTTACTGTGGCTTGGGGTAATAAAGGTACAACAAAGAAAACTTGGGTAAGCAAGACTTAGACAGATAGGTCGACCGTGCATGACCAGCATCCTTGTCAGCTAAGTGATTTTTATTTATCTGTTTGTATCTGTTTGTGCTGTCCTGAAGAAGGGGCCATGCTCTGAAACGTCAATTTCTTTTCTGACTAAGTCTCGCTTGGCCAAGTTCTCTTTGTTGTACCTGAATAAGTCTGTAAAATAAATGTAATAAATAAAGTGTTTTTTTTAATTAAGGAACTGAGTGGATCTGGTAACTGGAGAGCATTCCAGAAGTTTGCCCCAGCCAGTCAGTTTTTGAGTTTGACAGTCACAAATACTGCAAAACCTGTGACAACGCCCGTCAAAGATCAAGACATCAAAAAAGTTCCTCAGAAGAAAATGAATCTGGTAATGCTTTGTTCACTGTGAAAAAACGATGATTATTGCAGATATTATTTTAACTCTTTGAACCCACAGGGACCTGCAGGGCTAAGAAACCCCAGAGGCCACATAGAGCCCGAATAGCTTTACACGTTTTTAAAAAAATACCGCTTAAAAACTACCACACTCACAGTAATATATTTTACATATTTAGAAAGATCTATTCTTCGGCATCACAATGGAAACAATACTTTTAGTTAAAAATATTAAATACTACTTACTATTTGGTGCCAAATGTAGTCACTTTTTGCACACACAACAAACGAAACATGTGTAGCCATTGTGAACGACGAAAGTAGACCTGGCCAGCCGCTACACTAAACCTCGTTTGGCAAGCTGAAACTATTTCCGAAACTCATTTAGACAGTGCAGGGGAAACAACCGATGATAGAGCTTTACAATGATACAAAGTTTACTTCCCTTATACCGTTAAATGCGTCGCCGCAAATTTTTAAATTCGCCGCAAGTTTGTCGATTGCGCGGAGCCGCCAGTCTGTTATTCATCGCAAGTTAGCCGAACCCAGTGGGGTCAAAGAGATTATCTCATGGAATCAGATGAGATTTATGCTGCGATTTATGAGATTTTCTAGCATACAATAGGCCAGTTGTTTGGTGTTTGGCCATTCTTTCACATGATCTTTCACTGATTCAGGGTATGATAATCATGCATGTATGCTTGTATTCGCTGTATGCACACGTGGTACACCGAGGGCTAGCTGTGTGAAGACTAGGGTCGTTTAAAAGAAAGGGAAGCCACGTTCCTTACTTTCGACTCTCTCTTTGCTATGTGTTTGGGTACGGTAGGCTCCCTTGGTTACACACGTCAGCATACGGTTGAGTCTAGCGCTGCCAGTACTTTGTCGGGGTTGTCATTTGATGATTTATAGGGCTCTGTCCTCAATTGTTCTTTGTTAATCATGCTTGTGTTGAGACTAGAAAATACACATTTTTTTTCCTTGCTATTCTGAGGTTAAGATTCCTTAAGATCAAGACTAAAGGGAGTGATGAAATTTATCTGTGGGGCTTTATAAGACTAAGAGATACTTGATTTTGTAGAATAACTATTAAGTATGACGTTTATCAAAATAAGATGTGATAAGGCACTCCCACCCCCAATAAAACTAAATTACTTGTGGGGTGTGCAATAGCTCAGATGTGAACAGATTATAGGCATTTTGATTTTTTAAAGGTGAAATAAAATGCTCAGTGTTGTCAAAAATAGGGTAGGGTGGGTAAATGTAACCACAACATTTTTTTGTGTGTGTGGCCTAATCAGAATACCCGACTGGATTCTTTGATTCTTTGTTGATTTGAAGTGGGAAGACAGCATCTAAAGTTGGAGTTACAAATGATTTATCCCCCATCCAACACACACACTTTTTTTAAACAATGCATTTATAGGACTAGTAACAGGTGCACACATGCCTGCATATCTTAAGTGGGGCTTATTTCAGCTTTATTGTAACCTTATGTATGTTTGAAATTTCAGGTTCAGAGAAAAATTAACCAGGCATATGAGACCTTGCAGTTACATACAAGGGCAGAGCCTGATCAAGAAGGACCAGATCAGTTTACTGTCGCTGATGAGAAGGACTCAGGTTGGTAACAAAAGGATGGAGAAAAAAATCTTTCTGGGCTCAGCTGAACTTGAAACATTACCCCCCACCCCTCCAACATTTTGCTGGGAAAAACCCATGTTGCTGGATTATGCAAAATGCTGGATGTTTGTATATTAGCTAAAAACATCTCTGGCAAGCACACCTTTGTAAAGGTTCTGTTGATAAATAAGCCATTTTTCTTTTCACTTTAGAAAGGTTGTATAATGATACAGCAAAACCTGTCTGTAGTCCTAGTAGCCCTTTAAACTGGCGGACACCTCACCGATATGGACACTTGAGCCCAGCACCAATCAATTTTCAACACAATTCCCCCCCTTAAACAGGCAGCCATCTGTCTAATGTGAACAGTGGACAGTGATTTTTGGTGGTTTTTGCATGGTTTACCCATCCATAGCTGACACGTCCTTCCACACTCTAGTCCGCAGCTAGAGCTATCGTAGCCCCATTTGCAAGACATCATCAGATCTGTCGCACAGCTATTTATTTCCTTGGCCACATCACGAGCATGCCAAAGGAGAGTTTTCTGACCAGGGTGGTGGTGATGAAAGTGATGATGGTTGTGATGAAAGCAATGATGATGATTTGATCACCACCTGTGTCATATCAACAAAGGAAGCCTTGGGACATGCCGAGTCCCTGATTGCTCTAGCAGCACACTCAGGACTTAGTGACCTCCTATCAGCAGCCATGTCCATGAAGACTGTATTAGAAGATACACACATTTCACAGTTAGGGAAAGGGAACCAATCCCACATTTCTGACAGTTTCTTTGCAATCAAAAACCACACAAGCTGATCTCAGATGGCATTTATTGTTACTGCTGATTGAATAAAATGTACTATTCCTTTATGTTGTCTATGTTTTGCTTCTTGGTTTTTTTTTTTGCATGTACCTACTGTATACTGTAGTCTAGAGTTTAGTGTTGTATGACACGTGGTCCTGCAGACCCTCCCTCAGATGAGCAACCACCTGCCTCAGAGGGACACTTTTAGGTGGTCCCAAGGGTGTCTGGTACAGACGGGTTGTGCTGTACTTATAGGTATGTCTATAGTATAAGCCAGTGCAATTTGTAAAATCTTGTAGAGGAATACAAAGGTATGTTATGATAGAGGTATCTGTGAAGTTTTAACATTTTAATTTTAGGCAGAAGTACAGTTAGATAACATTTATTTAATAATAGCTTTTTTTAACTATTGGCTCTTCCATGCAACTGCATTGCTACCAAATCACCCAAAACTAAGATAAATTGGGTTTTTTCCTTTTAGAATGACATGACTGCAGTAGGTTTTGTAATGGGCTGTTCTTTTTTTTTTTTTTTTTGACAAAGCCTTGGCCTAGCCACCAGCTGGTGAAACTGCTGAAGGCATAAGAATGCCAAGCATCAATAGATCTAAACTGCACAATGAGATTTATTTGTGATCATTTGGCAGTACTGTTTAAGAATGATGAACAGATATATCAAATACAAGTGCAACAGGGCACAAGGATTCAAATTCCTTCAAAACAAAAAGATTATAAAACTGTGGATAAAGGCAGATCGCGAACCACGCGCCAAAGCAGTAACTGGTATTACTATTAGTAGTATATAGTATGGCCTGGCATCTGCTGCAGCTGTCGCAGTCTTAGTAGAATAGATCTTGACTTACCTTGCTGTCAGATCTTCCTTTCGTCCTGACATCTTTCCATTCAGTTGTCGAAGGTCAACTTTTGAAGTGTCTACAGTCCAGCTTCCTTAATTTACTGCCATTTCACAAACATTTGAGGCCATGATAAAATACCGAAAAAACTTTGCATAGTTAATGGTGTCAACAAAGCAAGCTGCCCATTGCCATGCTCTTAGCACTTTTGCCACCTGGTGCCTCAACGGCAGAGTTAGCTCCCTGAACGCTAGCAGAACAATTCTGACAACTAAGAAAATAGTCCCATATCTCAGAATGCTATCTTATTACCATTCAAACTGTTCTGTATTTTAGTAATATTTCTCACAGATTCTGACAGCATTGTTGATGCCAGTGAAATAAAAAGGCGGGTCACATATTGTTCCACAATTCGCTTGAAAACGGTAAGATTGAATTGAAACAACATCTACTTTTCCTTTTAATGTACATAGACCAAGGCGCCAATCATTTTTAAAGTTTTGCATGAGTTGTTAAAATTTCCTTTTTATTTGTGGCTGTTGAGTTCATTTATTGTAGCCGTGTGTGTAAGTGCCCAAGCCTGTGCACATAAACATACCTTTTTTAATTGTAATATGGTATATAAGTTGTGTACTAAAAAATGGTTTTGCAAGTGCAGCAACAACACAGCATTATATTGACTCATAGAGTATACTAACAGGTGTGATGAATGTGGTAATGTAATACCATTTTAAAGCCAAGAAAGTGTTGGGAGAATAAAAACATGTCATCAGCTAAATACGAAAACGACTGAAATGTGAAAGTCCAGTTCATTTATTAATATTATGTATAGCTGTTATGTTAAAGTTGTTTTATTTGCTGTTTTTTTTGTCTTCAGCACCAAGCCTCACTGAAAGCCAAGCAATACCTGGATATGATATATCCTCAGCTCTTCGAATATGCTCTTATCGTGGGTCTGTGTCCTAAAACAGACGACCCTGGATATGAACCCTACATCATCCACAAGTTCCCTCAAACAGTCAGTGGATATTGTCTGTTCATATTTTTGTAGTGATTTCAAGAATGCTGTACATTATAGCATTTATAAATACATTTTTCTAATATTTTTGAATCCATACTGATATATTTATGTGCAGCTGTTCACACTGGTGGCCAAAATATTTGTTAGCGCAGGAGGTGAGGTTTGATAACATAAGACAAATGGCTGTAGTTTGTCACCTCATAATACTTTGAGATGAGGAATTACCGTTACGAGAGCTAAACCCCATAATAAGCACACAGTTTTGAGATGAGGAATTAATAATCCACTCAAAGAGCTAAATTAGAGCATGGTGTAGAAGGAAACGTTCCTCTGCATAGATTAGATTTGTTAATTCGGCACAAAGGAACTTACATTTGTGTCAAATCTAAAAGCAGCTTTTCAAATCATAACCAGGGAGAGTTGTAGATAAATATATTCAGGTAGTTTTTGCATGTGTTTACCTTATCAATATCATATATATGCTGTAGTCCCCCCCAAAAAAAGAGCTAGACAGAATTCTTTCTGGTAGACTGCAAAATGGCTTGATGAAAAGAAGCAATTCTAACATTTCATAACCTAGAATGCAACATTAAAAATGTTTTTTTTTAAATACTAGAGCAGACAACAAGGAAGAAAATTCACTAGCCTAAAACCAGGTTGGGTTTTTACTCACATGTATCATGATATTGCATGCACATATTTGTGCGCGTGAATACACACACACACACAGACAGCTCAGTCTCCTCTCCCTCCCATTATCATTGGTGATATTGTTTCACTACTATTGCCATATGCTGAATGTTTATTGCGTCACTTGGCAACAGAGGACTTACAAAGTTGGACATGAGGGCCACCTCCTTTTCTGTTCAGAAATGGTGAGTTTGTAACATTCCATGGTTTTTGTAACTGTGGTCTGAGCAAACTTGGACAAATTTTGTTGTTGTGAATTTGTATTTTTGTAAGCATGCTGACTGTTTAAGAAACATTTGTCTGAAAAATTATGAAGTGAGCAAATGATTTATTTAAAAATGTGAGTTAATTGAGGTGGGAGGAAGCATATTGGTTGTGGATTAGGAAGAAACAAGAGAGAGAATCAAAGTGCCCATATTGTATTACACTTCTGAAAAACAACATCAAAGCTTGTGGTCAGCATTCTTTTAGTTTTGCTACCCCTAATGTCTGGAATTCACTGCCCCTAATGTCTGGAACTCACTGCCCCTAATGTCTGGAACTCATTGCCCCTAATGTCTGGAACTTTCTTTCTGCTAAACTAAGGGATGCTCCTTCCTTGCTACATTAAATACACATCCCAAAACCTGTCTTTTTCATCTTGCCTTCCACTGATTTCACTAAAGTTGTTGGTAATGCTGATTAATACTATGAGAGAGAGAGAGAGAGGGTGAGCGAGTGAAGTTCGTGGAGCCTGTGGTGTGTCTTTATGCTTGCGTTTTGTATGAGTTATTTATATTGTGGTTGTTTGTTTGTGTAATGTGCATTGAGCTCTGTGGGGAAATTGTGCTGTGAAAGAAAACGTTATTATTATTATTATTTGATTGACAAAATAGGAAAGCAAACTAAGGTAACAACAGAAAGAAATTATAATATTTTAGGATCATGAGACATAAGACGTAACTTGTAAAACATTAGTTTTATAAGCTCACAAGATGTACTTTCCGAACAAGAAGCATTTTGCAACAGCTACATTGCAAACCGCATGCATGGGGCAGATTGATGAATGAGATTTGTGAATGGGTTATAGGGAAAGCTTAAAGCTCTAAAACAGTGTGATCAGCATTTTCCTTTCTTTGTTCATGTCATGATGTAAATGTATCATTGTATGGAACTGTGGGCTAAGAATTGAGCAAAAAAAAAAAAACCAGTTTAATTTGAACTGCTGATAATTGTATAAATGCTTAAGCAGCACATGTACATGATTTATTTTCAAACCTGTTTCTTCAGTAAACTGTATATGATTTAATTTCACACCTTTGGCATCTTGGTTTGTTTGCATTGTGCATGATTTATTTTCACACCTGCAGCCTCAGCACATTGTTCATGATACATGTCTACACCTGCAGCCTCAGCACATTGTTCATGATACATGTCCACACCTGCAGCCTCAGCACATTGTTCATGATATATGTCTACATCTGCAGCCTCAGCACATTGTTAATGATATATGCCCACACCTGCAGCCTCAGCACATTGTTCATGATACATGTCTACACCTGCAGCCTCAGCACATTGTTCATGATACATGTCTACACCTGCAGCCTCAGCACATTGCACATCATATATTTTCACACCTGCTGCCTCTTTTGTTTTCTTCTCTTCTTTCTGTCGCTCTCACACCCCTTTCCCCCCATCTAGTTCTGCTGCCCCTTATCTCTTCCCCCCCCACCTCTCAGTCACATACCACAATATGAAATACATGGACATGTGTTTGTGGACCTTTTTACACACAGTTATTGGAGATTTGTGTGTACATAAATAAAATTACTGAAATTCAAATGAATAAAATTGTCCATTGAGATTGGAGAAGTGTTCCACTTACTCTTTAATGGTAAATTGGTACCATTTTCCTCATAGCTTATAAATGTAGCAACTTCTTTCGAATGAAAGACAGTAAACAATTTATTTGAGGAGGCTGCTTACCCAGGAATAAAGGAGATGCTTGGGCTCACATTTTTTTGTGTATTGTTCAGGTGAACAGTAATGTGTCAGTGCCCAAGTTTTGTTTCCCTGATGCTGACGACTTTCGCCCTGGCACAGCAGTGTCTGTGAGGTACAGTGATCCAGAATCTTTCTACATCCTGTTTACGTCTTCTGAATAAGAGAGATTGTTTTCACTTCTCAAAAGGGGCTGTAAAGCATGCAGTGCTGTAACACCTATTGAATAAGAATTGGACAACATACACATAAACATTGGCCCACTTATTAGAGGTTGAAATGCCATTATCTGAACCCTAACCCCAAACCCACCCCTCGCCTAACCCCCACCCAAGCAAAGTTTTCAAAATGTGGCCAAAAAAAGAGGTGGGGGATGGAAAGTTGAAAGGAAGATCCAAAAATTGAACACTGTATCTTCAGTCATTGACCCAGCACTTTAACCACTCGGCTATGGACCACATTGGCAGGTCGTTTATTCTAGCAGTAAGAAGCTGAAGCTGTGACTTTTCAGCTTGTGCAGCTTCTTATGGTTTGAATGAACATAATCTGCTGAAGTTCTCCATAGAGGATGGTTAAAGTGTTGGTTTTAGGAACTGAAAATTAGGTGTTTGAATCTCAGTTGCAAAATTTTCTTTCTTCGTGTGTTGTGGGGTTTAGGGGAGGGTTAGGGGTAGGGGTAGGTTCTTTCTAGCTTTGTTCCTTATGCAGTAAGTGCTGTAGCATTGCAGGCTGCATGGCAGCATGCTACAGCCCTTATTGAAAAGGCAGAAATAGATGCAATGACTTGTATTCAGTAGATGGGTGCTATCTATCTGTCTATCCAGCAAGCCCTTGAAGAAGATGCAAAGCTGATCAAAATCTCTTTTCACAATATTTACATTAAGATGATAATACAAATCTGCTATTTTCAGTTCAGCTATGCTTTGACATGTAAATATATTTGGTTGTTTACAGCGAGTCATACTCCTTTGTTCTCACCAACATAGATGGTGGGCGTGTCTATGGCTACTGCAGGCGAATGCAGGTATAAAATTCTAATTTTTAAGTTTCAAGAGTTTGTTTTTAGTCTTTTAATAGCCATTTCCAGTTTCTTGCCAGACTCAAGATTTTGAGTTTGGATTTTGATGCTTTTAAAGTTGCTTTTGTGTTGCAGACAGAAGCCTGGTGTAGATTTGTACACTTGCATTAGCTATAATTTCAAACTTAGAGCTACAAATGAAAAAGCATCTGTTAATATAATAGTTATCTAGAATCATTTAA
>SMGT01002688.1:372136-386329 GCA_004794575.1 Lanistes nyassanus
ATTAATGCACTCTAGTAAGAAGTCAATACAATTTTGTTTTTAAAAGAAAAGAGTTGATAAAGTTTAAATGTATTTGACCGGCTCGAGTAGTATGGTGTCAGCGCGGTGCTGCGTTCAGCTGTAAAAACGTCTGCCCGATATCTGTGACGCTGCTTTGAGCGCTATCGGCTGCGGGCTACAGTAACTTTCTCCCTGCCCGGGTTACTGACGTCACTCATCAAGGCAACATGGCGGCTTCCATGTAAGGCCGATGAGCGGCATTAAAAGCTGGGTTGTAAGTGAACAGTTCTTTTGTAGCTTGAAATTTAGGGTTAAAAAGACTCACAACATCAATATTCATCAATTCAAGACAGGTTACTTCTAAGGTTAAGTTTCCCTATTTAATGTTTAATTTGTAAATTTTATATTGTACTCCATACTTTGGGTTTATGAAACAACATGGATGCAACAATTAGTTTAGGACTCCCACAAATACTTCGGCTGTGTTGACAAATGTGTAACTAAGCTGCCTCGAGCACAAGACTTAACTCAGTAAGCACTTTAGCTAAGTACTTGTTGTCTCTGAAGTCATTTTATAAGCACATGAATAGATGGAAGTGTTGTCTGTGAGAGGAGATCTTTGACCTTACCAGTAATGCTGTTGATGTTCCAGCCAAGAGATGCCAGTTTGCCAGAAGTCATCTGTATTATAAGCCCAGTCGATGCCTTCAACATGTACAATAAGGTAAACACAATGCTTTGCTGCTCCTCTGCCCCCTTCCCAACCATTTTGCAGCGCTCTATGCCGAATGACAGGCACAGACGCCAGTTGCATTTTGAATTTTGACGATTTATTTGCGGGGAATGGCTAATCACCTAAGGTAGAGAGGTCTCACATTTGAAAGCTGAATCATTTCTTCATGAGTTGCTTCCCTAATACTGTGTTTAAACAGGTTTTTGACCACAATTCCAAGCAAATGAAAAATGACTGTGAAGTGCATATCCACATGTGCCATGTCACTTGAGAAATGCTAGATTTACTCTTCAAACGACACTAATGAGGAAAATGACATTGTTTTGCAAATTTACTATAATAAGAATGATTTTATTCAATTTAAAAGTTAATGTAACCCCAGAAGGCACTTTTATAAACATTAATAGAGATAATACAAGAATGATTTTATTGCATTTAAAAGTTAATGTAACTCAAGAAGGAACTTTTATAAAGATTAATAGAGATAATGCAAGAATGATTTTATTCCATTTAAAAGTTAATGTAACCCCAGAAGGAACTTTCATAAACATTAATAGCCTTACAAAACTTCGAAGGCACTGCTGAACTGTCAACAGCATCTTGTTCAAATCATTGCCAATTTGAAGCATAGCACAGACGTGAGTTGAAATAGTTGAAGGTCTACTCAATGATTTTATACATTTTTTGCAGGTTGCTTTATACCCAGTTTGCACTTGTATTTCGTGTTGTATCAGAAGCTTAACATGCCCCTTATTTATATTTAGACCAAAGATTGTTTGAAAATGAGCAGATGACAATATTTCAGCCATACATTCAAATTCTCCATAACTAAACGTAAATTTCAGGTATGTTAAGCTCTATATTCTTATAAAAGGGCATTTTAATTTTTGTATTTTCCCAAACTGTTGTATAGATCTTGAGTGATGTCTGTGTCTGTTCATGTCTAATTTTCTAGGTTTTTAGGACCAAAGTGCAAAAATGCTTGTACAACTTTGACTTCTTCCTTTATGCTATAACCTGTGGTGCGTTAACTGAGCGTCTGAGATAACACACACAACAAAAGTAATTTTTAAAAATAAAACTTCAAATTTTAATTTGCCTTTTTGTGCTTGGAGCTTCCAACATGTTCCTCAAGTGCCACACAACATTGCTTTATAGGTATGCGCAATTTCAGTCTAATGCAGTAATATGTCTTTCCACACACACAACGCTTCTCGGTATTTTTTTTACATTCTTCAAGGCTTTTTGTTCAAGCCATGTCTGCTTTTATTAATTTTAAAGTCCAGATTCGACAACTGGTTCCATCCTATTAACAATGAACTTTTCCATCATGATGATGGGATGGAAATAGCTTGTTTGAGAATTGTGTACATTGTGTAAATAAAGCATGATTTTTTAGTGATCGAGTTTGCATGAAAGGGGAGCTCATCTGCAGTGATTTTAGGGTGCCAGTTTTGCAGATTGCTGGTTGTTTGTTGCGCTATAGGGGGAGTCGTATATCAGGAGCCAGGCAAAGAAGAAAAATGATCGATCATTGAACATTGGATCGTATAAGGCTTGGAGTCGCATATGCGGGGGTCATAGCTCAGATAGACTAGTGTATTAAGAATTAGTCTTCTGTCCCACTTAACTGTTGTCGGTGAAGTTTCTGACACTGTGTGCCAACACGGAAGCTGAGCCAAGTTAAATACTAAAACAGATAGTGTTATGGAGCATTACCCCATTCATCAGAACATGACACAAGTAAAGTAAAATATAATAGAAAATAGAAAACAGGTGAGAAAGACAAATGAGACAAAGCAAAGTTATCTCTAGATCACAGTTTGTAGCCCAATAAAGCTGACAGATTGTAAAACTTTGGTGATTGTCAGAAGCTTTTCCCAATGACATCTAACTTTGTGACTTACACATTTATGTTGCCAACAAACATCAACATGATTCATGATCTCACATGGCTTTGGGAGCAGTTTCTGACACTGTGACACTGACAGACACCAAAGTTTTATGTACTGTGGGGTTTCATTTTATGAAGGTGTCTGGTGTACAGAACTGAAATTTCTTCCACGACATGAAAAGGTTTGCAAGAGCTTTGATGCCACCATGCTGTATGCTTTTGTCAGCTGTTGAAAGAGATTGAATCTCGCCGCCTTAAGTCCATGGATAATGCTCAGGAAGTAATTGCTGCTTCATTTGGTCGGCCACTTCCAAAGCCTGGAAAAATCTGCCACATCAGATGTTTGGTCAGTGGCACTTTAGATTTTGCTGTGGTTTGCTTTTGCTTGGTCCATTTGCTTGAATAGTTTTGTTTGGAGAGCAGTGTGTGTGTGTGTGTGTGCGTAGGTGTGCCTTTAGGATAAACACAATCTCAATATTAGTAGGTGATGAGGAAAGATGATAACTCATCTGTTTCCACCATTTTTGTTGGTTCATCTTGTAAAAGGGACTGACTAATGGTCTGAAGAAATATATTATAAGCAACTTTCTTTTAAGTGGCATGTTGAGTTCTTGTTCTGACTGTAAAAGCTATGTAGATGTTAATATTCACAATTTTCTTAAGTCTTACAAGTGTTCTGTTTGAAAGGCTACTGACAGTCATGATTTAAAGAATATTTTCATTATCCTACTGGTGTGCTGAAGATGTCTTGCAATGTGTATCAAGGATACTTTATGTTTATGAAATGCATGCAGGTTTTTGGATATTAGTAGGTGCATGCAAGTTTTTTGCTATATGTATTATGTAATGTTTAGGTTAAGCAGGGTAACTAATGCAGTAAATTTAAACTCCATGCAGAAAAAATAGTTCACAAGTTCACATTGGTCCTTTATATCTCTTCTTGTAAAGATATTTACATGTATTTCAAAGTTTTGAGGTTGACAAATGAGAATGCATGGGGGTTGCCAGCATGCATGCATGTGGACACACTAGTGGGATTTTAAATATAAACTTGATTTCCCACCTTTTCCTCACTGCTCCCTCACCCTTGCTTCTCTCTCTACCCCCTCCCTCTCATTCACTTTCTCTCTCCCGCTCTCTCTCTCTCGTTCACTTTATCAACCCCTCTCTCTCTCACTTTCTCTGTCCACCCCCATCTCTCCCCCTCTCTCTTTCACTTTCTCCCTCCACCCCTCTCTCTCTTTCTCTCATTTTCTCTCTCCATCCCTCTCTCTCTCTCTCTTTCACTTTTTTCTCCCCCCCCTCTCTTTCACTCTCCACCCCCTCTCTCCCCCCTCTCTCTTTTACTTTCTCTCTCCACCCGCTCTCTTTCACTTTCTCCCTCCACCCTCTCTCTCTTTCATTTTCTCTCTCCACCCCTCTCTCCCTTTCACTTTCTCCACTCCCCTCTCTTTCACTTTCTCTCTCCACCCCTCATTTTCCACTGCTCTTTCCTTCTTTTCCACACCAATGCTCGCGGCAGCTAACCTGTGTTCACCCTCTCTCTCCACCTCTCCCTTTCTCCTCCTCCCTACCCGCTGTGAGATGGACCACACTTCATTGGCTGCAGGAATGGTCTCCCTTGGTCCCCACCTTTCACTGTCTAGCCTTTCCTGTCCCCATCATTTCCTTCGAACGCTACCCTATGGACGTCACCCTACCCAGCGGAATGCCTGTTTTTTTGTCTTTGTTTATGCTGTTCCGAGGAAGGGGCAGTGCCTCAGAACACGTAGATCATCTTTGTCTGTCTGTGCTGTCCCGAGGAAGGGGCAGTGCCCCAGAACAAGTAGATCGTCTTTGTCAGTATCTTGTACAGCTTGGCTCAGTTCCTTTGGTGATCTTTTAGTTTCTGTCTTCTTTCTTAAACTCCATCTCTGCCCTTTGCTGTCTTGTTTCTTTTAAAAAGTAAAAGCAAAAACATGAAAACAAGCCCATAAGCTTCACTCAATTCCTTATTATCTGGTAAGGGTTAATCCCAGTGATAAATCAGCTGTGGTTCCCCACTTCAAGCATCTACACTGACTTTATAGAGCAGTCTGCTTACATACAGACCAAGTCTTAAGCATGGATTTATTTTAACATTTCCTGCATGCTGCTTTACGTGCATTATGGGGGACAGGATGAAAACGGTGATATGGAAACGCTGTTCCTGGAAAGACCACTGGACAGTCAACTTGAGCAAGTGAGTCTTTTGTCAAGCATCTTGTAGGATGTGAAAAGCTAGAACTGGCTTCTGGTACTGATTTTTTTTAGCAGCTTGCGACAACCTCAGGCAAGATGACTATAAAAAAGCTTCTGTTTGTAATATTAATTGCCCTAGACAATAGCACTTTAGAAAAACATTGAGTAAAGTATTTATTTGTTCTTTATAATCAGGACTGAGCTGGTAATTCAGGTGACTGACTTAACTATTGTTGATTGAATAAGTTTTGGAGAAAAAAGAGGTAAATTTGATGAATTCAATTAAAAATGTTTGCTTTGAAATGAAAAGGGTAACCTGAAATTTGTCAAATTGTATAACAGAGTAACAAAAAAGTGAAAAATTTATGTGTGGTTTTGGTACAGTGGTAGTTGGTGAATCTATTTCATTCGTAGTTTTGTGCATGCATTAAAATTTAGGTAACAGATTAAAGCCTGTAGTATTGAGGAAAGTAGTTTATTGCATGCTGCATATTTAACAATAGTCTTCAGCATTCTTGTTTGGAATATTTACTGTTAGTGGGTGGTTCTGTTAAGGGTTTGTAATGGAGCATGTGCTGAACAAGTGTGGAGGAAGTCTTGTTGCTCTAAAATTGTGTTGACTTACTTTGATAAGCAAGAGAAATGTCAGACATCTGTTGTTTTTTTTAAATGTAAATAGTCGAGAGTACAGAGATCATGCAAAAAGCATGACATGTTCTGAAAATGAACTTGATGGCAAAAGTTACACTTGTTGCAAAATGACTTGGGAGTATTTTTGCATGATTTGGAATTAACATCATTTGCAGAATGTTTTTATATTTACTTAAAAACTATGTAAATTGTTTTGAAGTCAACAAAATCACAGCCCTCTTACTTTGCCTTTTTCCCCATAGTTGCTGGGGTGATCACAGCTGCCTGATTTCACTCTGGAACTATCAGATGGTTTAATCTAATTGTATGACTTCAATTCCATGGTTGCAATATCACTCATTAATTTTTCTAAACAATTTGAATACAGGAAACGTTTACATGATTTTGACTTGCACATTAGCATCAATTTGGTTCTGTTACTAATGTGATTTGCTGAGCCTCGATGTCCACTAGTCAGACAAACTGGCTCATGCCTGACCTCTGTACTCTTGACTAAATGTTTCTAGTGTTCGCTAGCTTGTTGCAAACAGCATATCATGCTGACAGACATGCATATGTATGTCTATATTGTGAATTACTTCACTTGTTATAGTTTTGTGTTAGTGAGTTGTGAGGTGATTGAAAATAAGTTTGAGAGTACTTTGCCAATTGATTATTTGTGTGTATGTTTGGTTATTTAAATGTTCATTCTTGCCATTCTGAAACAATACCTGTATGTCTGAGCCCTGTTCTCTCTTCTCTTTGTGCATCTGCAGAGAAATGATGTAGCGGTTGCTTGACTTTACAGGTAAATTACGAGTCATTGCTCTGCTACCTGGGTACTGAGAAACTGATCAAAGTGTTTTCGTCCATGCTGATGGAGCGGCGCCTTATTCTGTGCTCCAACCACCTGAGGTGAGTATCTGATGTCTTCATCCCTTAACCTGTGTGGTCTGTTACAACCAGCACTACAGTTGTTGTGAGTGTTGTCCAGTGTGTTTTCTTCTTTTAACTTTGGCCATCAGGATTTGAATCTTGTGAATCTTCCTGTATTGGGTGCATCTGAGAATTAATGTTGGCGTGACTTGCTTTTTCAGCATTAAGACAAAGGGTTTCATGTAGTTTTTGTATCGCCTTCCGAAAAAGATCATAATGGGTCATCACCTGTTCCTTAACCAGCATTTATTTAGATTTTCAATATTTGTGTCAAGTATTCCTGCACTAACAATGGGATTGACAAAGGAGTTATGCTATTGTTCCAGCGTATTGACACAAACCATTCATGCAGTGGTCGCACTTCTGTACCCCTTCAGCTGGCAGCATGTTTTTATTCCTATTTTACCACCTGACATGATTGAAGTATGTGCAGCTCCAACACCATTTATTGTAGGCATCTTGCAAACACACCTGAGCCATGCCCTTAACTTGGCACTCGAAGATGTGAGTAGCACTGTGTGTGTGTGTGTGTGTGCATGCATGCACATGCATGTGTCTGCTTGTTTGTGTGTTTAACTTGTGTTTAAATAAAATTTGCATTTATATCTTTCAGAGTTTTCCCCCCTTCATAAAATGTTACATTGTTTTGTATATTTCCACTTCCTGAAGTTGTGAACATGTACTGTAGTAGCTATAAAGCAAGAAAAGGTTTTAAAATCTGACATCTGAGTTATTTTTAAAAGCCAGAATTGTTTACAAATTTGGAATTATTTTCACTGTTGTCTTAAATCTGTGTTGAACTGCACAGGTGATCATTGTTGATCTGGACAAGAGGGTGGTTTTGCGATGTGTGGGTGATGAAATGACCATTATACCAAAAAAGGTCTTGCGTGCTTTGAAGACTGCCATCAACATGTGCAAAATTGATTCAGGTAAGAGCACACTGGAGAGCAGAGTTCTGTGAAATTTCCTCCATGCACCTACACTCACCACTCATATGGCCTTTGACAGAAGACAGGTCTTTGACCCACATCTGAGACTGTCAGATCTTGAAAGAGGTCCCCATCCCCACCCATGTTTGGCAGCAATTTTAAAGTAAGATGAAGCTAGTTAACTGAAGCCATTATCAGAACACCATGTCTCAAAGCAGCGTTCTGTATCGCAAGTACGTTATACTCACTGGGCTGCTAGTAGAGCACAGAATGAGTTGGCGAGCAGCTAGAAGATGCAGACTGCAGTGATATGGTGACTTGTCGTCAGATGCAACAGCATGCAAGTGGTTTGAAACATGGCAGAAATATAACATCAGTAGTAGCAATGAGACACAACAGAAGTGGCTTAATAAAGACTACTGTGATGTATGGACATGTTGGCAGAATCAGTGAACACAAGTGGTTCGGCTCAGACTACTGTAATCACAGAGTTGTATGGTATATGGAGTGATGTCTAGAAGATCATTTTCACACATCTTATTAACGGCTCTTCTGGCGAGAAGACAAAATAACATGGTAGGTTGTGCTCAACGAGACACCAAGTAAAGAATATTCTTACGGATCATATTGCTGTGTACCATCATGCACTACTAATTCTGCCAGATGCCGTGGATTAAGTTTGTCTAGACTGGGCATATGCATGGAGCAAGATTGATGGAGGAACCATCTGGAACACACCATAAGCTGATCGAATTCCTTTTTCAGTGCTGACAGCTACTGTTTACTATTTAGCAATATAGTGGCTCAAATACTGTACATAAAACAAGTGTTAAAAACAAGACCACATGCTCTGTCTCATTTATACATGCATCTAAACTTTAATAGGTTTTAAAAAGTAACTAAAGGATTGTTTCATCGATCGGTCTGTAAATATGATAACACTGAGCGTATTAATTAGTTAAACACCATGCTCACTATAAACACTGAAATAGTCATACACCGTGTACACGTGAATCATCACTTCCTATCACCAATTAAAAGTTTGCGTTATTTCTTACAAAACAAGGCCTAGTTTCAATAAACATTATAACATAAACAGCCAAGGATTTTAGATTCTCATATCAACTATACAGGAATATAAATAATTACCAGAATCGAGTCCAGAATGCTGTCAGTGTCAAGGTTCTCCAAAGCGTTCTCCACAGCGGGATGTTCAGGCCGGAAGACTCGATAACAAGCAGTTTAGTGACGTACCCGGCACTCTGCCCCTTTCATAAGCTAAAGAAGGCGCACTCCATATACTATACAACTCGGTGACTGTGATACACTGACATATTGCCAGAAGTGATTGCACACAGCAGAAGAGGTTTGGCAAAGACAGTAACGATGGCATAGTGAACACCGAAGGACACCACTTGTGACAGTAACAGTTATAAGAACAGTGACTGTATGACGATGATGGTGGTGATGATGACAACAGTGATGACGATGGGCAGCAGTGGGATAGAGTTGTTTCTATCATTTATTTCTTTATCTTGTGCATGCTTCTTGACTCGTGCATAAGCAAAAGTCTGTGTGTGTGCATGAGAGAGAGAGAGAGAGGGGGAGGCATAGACAGGGGGTTGGTGAGGGTCAGTTATAAATGTTATGCACCTGGGTGATTGCATGTTTTGAGTGGTCTTGGAATGTGCTGTGGCTAGTGGCATTCATCTGTTTATCTGCAGATGCTGAGAAATCGCAGTGGCTGATGGTCAAGGAAGCTTTCCTGAGAATGTTTGTAGAGGTCATAGGTCACTTCGGCCAACATATTATCACCCAGCAGGATGGCACCAAAGCACTTCTGGTAGGTCAGTTAAGGAACAGCAGCATGATTAAGCCTAACACATCACAAAAAACTTATTGCTTTGATCACTGGGTGGCATTATGAGAAGCAACATTAAGTCTTGCCTTATCACTGTGCTTGTTTAAATACTAGCAGATTTGTTTTGAAGAAATAAAAATGAGGCAGGGGTCCATTGTTGTCCTTTCCATACATGAAAACCTTTCCTTGCAATTCAAGATGCCGGGTTATACAAATGTTTTCCATGTCAGGCTGGATGCTTGAGACCTGAATATCTGTAGGTAAATATAAAAGAGCTAGGGATGATATTACTTACGTGATTTTTGTTCCTGTACAGAGAGACCAGTTCATAGCTGGCGTTCAGTCAAAGAGCATTCGTCAGTTTCTGGAATGGTTTACAGAGACCCAGATGTTTGATTCATTCATCACCATGCACCTGGAGCGGCAGGAATGGGCAACTATGGGTATGTAATAATTATGATAGGATCATCATAGACCTCAGAAGCAGACAGGTACACACAAGCCACCCCTGATTAGGCACAGACAGGACAATGAACTGTATTATCTGTGATGGATCGGGTTCTCTTCGCAGACTTTCTTCTCTCCTCTCCCTCTCTCTCTCTCCCTCAACAAAGGCAAGTTTTCGTTCAAAAGCCATCTGCATGCCATATTTAGAGCCGCCACTGCTGCTGCTGCTCACAGGCTGGAATTTCTCCGGGGGACTGTCCGCACTGATCTTTCCGCTGGTCTTGCCTCCTCCTGCTCTGCCTTACATGGTTCGTCACCCCACTGTTCATTGGTTCACTGCATGGTTCTCCTCTCTAGCCCTCCTCCTGCTTCACCCCACTTCAGGACTGCCCTTTGTACGGTCCCACCCCCCTTTTATCGGGTGGGGGAGGGCCACAATGGGGGACATTGTCAGGCCTGGCAGCAGCTAGCCAGTGCATATGCGGTGGATACCAAAATTTGTGCTTGTTATTTGTACAAGGGCCACAATAAAAAATCAAAGAATGTATCTACAAAGACATGAAAATGTGCGACGAATAGTGTATGCTTTGCTCTTCCTGTTACTGTTAAAGACAGTTTAGTAGACTGAGAAGGAAATAAAGATAATTACGTTAAAATACAGTTTTGCTAGATACGGTAAACAGATAAAGATAAGAAATCTGCCTACAAACTGATCTAATCTATTAAGACGTTTGTTGAGTTTACCGTCTAAAGAAAGAGTAGATCGAGGAGAATAAGATGTTAGTTGTTAGTATCTGCAGCTATTCTAAAAGAGTATAGAGACGTCTAAAGAGAGTGACCCTAGCACAGCACGCTATAAAGATGGCACAGCACGTCACAGCCACGGATCACTGGCAGTACTCAGCATGTACCCTGATACAGTGCCCCGGCGTTTGCTGTAGGTGTGAGCGTGGTATAACCAAAACCATCTCAGTGATGGCTGTGTCCATCACATATAGAAGAGAAAAAATGGGTTTTCAGAGAACTCTTAAAAGAAATGAGTGTAGGTAGTTTGCGTATTAGTAGGTTACATGCTGAGGAAGCACAATTCTGTGTCAAAATAGGTTTTGTATGCTTAAGAAAAGTGGCTGGTTGGCTGCAAGTGATGTACAGTGTCAAGCCAAATGTGAATGATGTAAAAGTCTGAATATATCTGCATGGGTCATCAGTTACTGTGCTGAAACACGTGTGAGGCACACTATGTCAAAAGTTATTTAGTGTGTTCAGATAAATAGTGTGACAGAAGAGAACATGTACTGAACAACCCAATAAAATGTTTTTACAGAATTATACTTTCGTGTGCTAATTTTCAGTAATTTTCAATAGTTTTGTTTTTGGCTCTGTTGTAAACGACTCTGTTGTAAAGCTATATCAGTCTTCATGATCACTTTTCCTCTCATGCAGACTCTTATGGGCTTCTCATCTCTTTGGTCTGACACTCAGAGCTTTCCATTTACCATATTCTTGCACTGCATCTGAGTTTCTTTATTAGAATCCATTGTACTTTTGTGTAAATTTAGCCAAGTATTTGTCTTCATTACACCAGCTGGTGGCTGAAGGAAAAGCAAAGGGAAAAAACAAGTCAGCCTACAAAAGTTTGATGTGTTTTTTTTATATAAAAGTGTTGCCATGTCTTTAAGGGTACTGGTGGCTCCTGTGATGAGCAAAATAATTGTTAGCAGTCCAGTTTTTTTTCAAACAGGGTAGCATATCTAAAGTAGAAGAAAAATTCCAGAAGCATGAGGTACATAGATCAGGAATGGTGCAGTGCATATGGCATCAACCAAGCGACCATGGTACAGGCTGAAGTGTTTGGATGTTTTAACTCCCAGGACAATAGCATTCACAGAATAAACATTTTTTCTTCCTCACTTTCATGTTGTAAACATCTGCACAATGTTCTGGACTGACAGATGTGTGTGTCAGCGATGGGTGTCTCTTGTAGCAGGGGTGGTCCGTAGCACAGGGGTAATGCATGCCTGCTACTGACACATAGGGTCGTAGATTCCAATGCCATTGCTGGCACACACACCTCTGCCTTTTCCCTCCCCGACACCCTCCCCCCCCCAACCATTTCCTTGCTTCCCATCATGACAAAGCCTTTGTTTGTTTCTGACTTGACTCTAAACAGTAAACAGCAGCTTTCCCGTGTTGTATTTCTAACTCTTACTCTGTGTATTCTGGTTCCAAAATGTGTGACTGTTTTCCAAAAGTGACAGTATTCTGTCTGCCTGGATTTCTTTTCAAATAAATGCAAGCTGGGTCCGCATGTGGCTTGATCCCGGACAGATTCTGGTTGGTTTTACAGATCTTGGGCATTCTAACCATGCCAGTTACACATTTTCATAGCTTTAGCTAAGATGGCAGTATGCTGTTCATGATCAATCAGGCACATGTTTTGTTTTTTCAAATATACAAAGCAAAAAAATGCAGTTAACCATTAAGAAAATAGTCTTAGAATGGCAGAAAGATTGCATTGCCCATTGCCCCCCCCCCCTCACTCATGTTTCATGACTTTGTTTTCCCTTTAAGATCTTGTTTCCAGATCTGCTCATGCCTCGCTTAAAAGATCAACTTTAAAAACAGCAACTTTATTTTTCCTTTTACGTCTTGTTTTCAGATCTCTTCATGACTCGCTTAAAAGATCGTCAGGAACATCAGATGGACAGTTCCAGGTACAGAGGCCTTGGTCAAAAAGTAAAAAATATTGGGAAAGCTATCAAAACCAAGCTTGTTACATAATGCGAAAGAATCTCGTTGGAAGAAAAGGCTGGCATCTCGCCAGTCTTCCAGAATCTCCCAGTGTTAGGATTTTCAAAAGCAGAGTTCTACCATGGGGACTTCAACAAAGAATATGCTGGTGATGATTAAGAGCTTACTAACTTGCATATAGATCTAGTAGGATTTTTGTTTTTGTAAGATCTCATACTATAGATGTGAGAATTATCTATGTCTGTTCTGAATGTTTCTGAAAAATGCTTTCGTAATATAAATGTATTTTGCAAATTATCTTATACCTTTTCATACATTGAACAAGACTGATGGTGTGGGAAGCATTTTTACCTCATCAAAATCAGCCTAGGTTTGGCATTATTTTCTTGTGGCTGTGTCTTCTAAATGCAACAGATTTGTGCACGGTATTTAAAATAGAAAGTTGAGGGTAAGCAAATGGCCAGATGGTTAGAGTCTTGGTGTCTGAGCCCAAAGGTGCTTGCTTGATACATGTGCATCATGCCACACTTCCCCAGCTGCAAATAGGTACCTGACCCGTGAGTTGAGGAAGGGGAGATTGCTCCCACCCAGAGAAAATGAGGGGGTGGGGGGAGGAGTTTGTCACACATCCCTGCTCCGTGACGTTCTTTACATTTTATAGAAAGTCCAGAGTTTGTGAAGAGTTGCTTGCATGTCTTTATCATATTTAAATTTTGTAAGAAAGTCAGGCTGGCTTTTCCATTATTGTAATAATCATAAACACAGTTTGACAGAAATGGCAAATTCTGTGTCAGGGAGATGGTTAAAAGCACAGAGACTGTCTTTCAGATCTTTTAACGGTTGAGATTTTGCTTTCTCCTTTTTATGAATTTCTGATTTTTTTTTTACACCTAATTAAGTAAATGTTGACTTTAATATTTCTTTTCGTGAGAAAATTAGCCGGAGTATATTTCAGTTGGAGAAGTTGCTCAAAGACTTTTTTTCTCATAAAATATGTGCTTGGTAACAGCTTTTGTGTGAAAGGTTAAGTAACAGAAAAAGGTGGTTGATTGGTTGTTTAATATAAAGTTATGCTTGAAAGGGGCATGAGTTTATTTGTTATGCTTTAGTTTTATTCAAACACAATCATTTCTGTATTTGTAGCAGTGTCTGTGTGCCAAAATTGTTACAAGAAGGATTTTTTCCCAGAGAGCGCAAGTCATTTTGTGTTGAGTTACTGTTAATGCACAAATCCTTTCATATGCATATCGCTACAAAATGTCCAGGATGCATCCATACAAAGCAGACACATGCATATCTCTTTGGAGATTTAAGTTTCCTGCATACTAGCAGACATGCATGAACAGACTTGAGGTTTGCAAGAAGCTCCATCTAAGATGAAATATGAACTAAAGGACAAATGGAAAAAAAATGAGGTCAGCTTGTCAGTTGTGGAGTGGAACTGCCTCTGATTTTGTTCTGTTACAGAGTTTGCCCCTTCCCCCACCCCAAACAGGTCAGTCTGCCTTAAGCACTAATAACTTCTTGTTCTATTGTTTCATCTGTTCCTTGCTTCCAGGGAAGTGCCTTGCATGGTGACTTAATTTTGCTTCTTTGGCAATTGGTCATTTTTTAAATACCTGTAAATAACTTCCGACAGGTTTTGCATAAATATCAGAGCTTGACATTAGTGATTGCAATTCACTCAGAGCAAGGAAGATTTGGGTACTGGCCAAGTAATACAGTAAAACCTGCCTATTAAGACTTTTGAAAATGAACAGAATCAGGTCCTAACTGAGAGGGGTCTTAC
>SMGT01002688.1:386339-405687 GCA_004794575.1 Lanistes nyassanus
GCGGCTACATCAAAGCTCTTGATGCTCGACACTACGCGTCGCTAGTTTTCCCCAGCTACGTAATCTTCCCTGAACAACTAACGCACACCTGGTGAGCCTGACATCTTCACGAATCCCACCCCAGCGGCCCCAGGTAATTAACACCTTGCCCCTGGTTTCTAGGGCCAGTAACCTCGATCATAAGTATAAACAGGGAACTAATCCTGGGCTGGTGATGACGTGAGCGGCTAGATGGCGGCTTGAACAAGGGGATAATAGACCTTAATTAGGCCTGAGAGTCGAGGGTGGATCACCCCTGGAATCTATGGTGCAATCTCCTTGACCCACCAGACCCCAACACGTGACAATCATTTTGGGACAGGTAAAATTTATGGTAACCTTGGCACATGCTGGTGAAGGTGGGGAAAAGGTGATTTTATGTCTGGCCCTGCTGTTGCCTGTCCTCTGCTGTCTTGTTCAGAGGATGCCATGTAGTCACATTCTATACTGCTGATTGTGTCATATATTGTCATCAGTTCATGAACACCTTTTTTCTCTGACATCCAACCCACCCCTTTCATTTCCAATGATCTGTTATGTCACCTGTGAATAATTTAGTAGTTGTTTAACCCACATTAGGGTTTGTGTTTAATTTTGTTTTTAAAAAAATCACCCAAAGACTAAAAAAGTATTGCAGATTATTTAATGTAGTGCATCTGTTGATGTTTATTTATATGTATCAGTATTTTTGCGAGAGACATATTTTAATTTTATAGGTCACAGATATTTTGCTGAGTAGTTTGGTGTTAGTGTGCCATGCAGTTTATTTTGATGAGAGTGCTTTATGTATTCAAACTCAGTTTCAGATGAGATCTGTAGCTGTGAAATGTTTTAGCATGTGACTTTATAAGCTACTTCATATATATGCCATGTTTGGTAGATACACAAGAACCAGATTTATATTTTGAAGCATCCAGCAAAACAAATTGAAACATCAATCAGAAAACTCACTGAAATTGTTGTTGATACGCATAGAAAGCAGGGTTTTTTCCCTTTGCGTAGGTCTCCTTTTTATTGGTGAGCTTTGGACTATGTGAACATCAACATTTAAATAAAGTCAATGAGTTATTTTAAAAATAATTCAGATTAATTTTTTTCATTGTTTGACTGATACGTAGCACTCGTTTTTGTGACAAGGTCTGGAGAATAGTAAGATGTCTCGTAGATGATGATGGCATGCCTCGCCAGGAATTTTTCAAAACTTTTTATCCTACAAAACAATAAGAAGTGTTACTATTCCTGTGTCTTGTGTACTGGCTTGCATTGGAGTAATGAGAATTATTTCACACACAGTGCTGATGACCTCAGATCTTTGTCTTCTATTTTTGTGTTTTTTGTATTTGTAGGTAGCTGTTCTGTTTCTTCTGCAGAGGGCCGTTTTGGTGTGCAGTGGTGAGGCTGTGATAAAATGTGACTAGTTGCAAATCTTTGTTAGACATGCAGTAGTTTCGAATTTGTTGGCTGTTTAGTGTTGTGCTTTCCAGATAGTCCATGGCAGTTTCGGGGTGAACTCTTTAGTTAGTAGAACCAGGGTCTTGACTAGTTTAAAACGCGCTGTTTAGACGACTGTAGTTCGTGTTCTTGTTATAAGCTTTTTCACTTATGTGTAGCATGTCTAGGAAGTACATGGAGACTGAAGTATTGGCTGTGGTGGAATGTGTTAATTAAAATGGCAGTGCAGGGTATTGACCCACCTCTGAAGACCTTATATTTTGTCTAACCAGAAACCCACTTCAGAAGTGTTTGATTTTATGTTATACAAATTGTTGCAGCCCTCCATCATAAAAATTATATGAAGAAAAGGAAAATGTGATTACTCAGAACACTTGCCACTGCTGGCTGAAGTGTTCACTGGGACGTTTCGAGTGTTGTTCAAATAAGAACAGATTTTCATGAAGCCTTTGTGAAAATAGCCATCAACCGGGTTTTTTTTTAAGTTTCTGGCAAATGTACCTACTGATATAAATGAGCCATGCTAGGTGATGGCCCATCTTTTGGGCTGATTAGGTAGATGGGAAGCAATCATTGAAGGGCAATAAAAAATGGGTTAACTGTACAGATGTACACAATGTGTTGTGCTAGGTGCCTGTTGAATGTCGATATCCAAGTACAGCATTAAAAACTAAAGACATGTTTATTGTTTTAGAAGGTGTGTAAAAATCTTGTCTCCCTTCACAGTCATATGAAACATGTTGAGACCCATTTTTAGAACCCTCAGATAACTCCTGCTTCATATTCGTGTATCTCAGTATTCTTTAGTTACTAACGCTGTAATAGCAGTGATATCATTGATTTTTAATTTTTCAGACATAATGGCCCTGACCCCAAGAGCAATTTATGATTACGATGTGTGTTGTCAAATTTTCCATTAATGACCATCTATGGGGTTTGTGATTCTCCAACTGTTTTTTTTTAAGCATCTCTTATTATGTGCTTTAATGGAATTTTGTGTTAGGTGTAATTAGTATCAGCTTTGTGTGTGTACGTGTGCATGCATGCATGTGTGCGCGTCCATGCACACGCATCCTTAAAAAGCTCATGACTAGGATCCCAGACTTTGGCCGACTTCACAGTGTGATGTATTCATGGAGGCGACAGCATTTCTAGGCTGCTCTGCATTAGCATCAGTCGTTGCCATAGCAGAATCTCTCAATACCTGGCTCAAGTTATATGCACGTCAGAAGCTGTTTATGCAAAGAGCGAGCAAAACATGTCTCATGAACCAGTGTGTTGTTGCAAATAAACTAAGGGTATGTGTTTGTACAGATCAGCATAGGGTATTCATATACTTATTTGTGCACATGTGTGTTTAATTGTACATATAAATATATTTGTTCCTACTGTCTGTGTGCAAGTGCATGTTTATTTGTGAAAAGATGAAAGCATACTCCCGTCCTGTTTGCATTTCTGTTTATGCTTTCTATACACTTAATCTCATCTTTGTATCAATGTTTTTGTTGCATTAGCAGTGTCTTTACTGCTGGCTGATCTTAGCTGCTTTTGAGGTCCCAAATCCTGAGGAGTCTGTGATATAATAATTTTAATGTTTTGTCTGGTTGTTTCAGGTAAACTTGGAATTGTTCTTCAATTTATTATTTTTTGGAGGGGGGGGGGAGGACACAAGAACAATGATACAGCCTAAAATTGAAAAATATCTTGTCACCCCTGCCCCTCTTTTAAAACAGGCTTGAATTACTAAAAGTTGTGTTCAAACAAGATTCTTTAATTAAGGAAATGTAAATTGCATTATAGTTCACCAAAGCAAAAGCTCAAGATGGCTGTCGGCACAATTCATATAGGATAGAATAACAGAGGTCGGTCTCTTAGTTGTGCCTAGAACATAATAGTCAAGTCATTACATGTTAACAAAGTGACACTTTTAGATATAAGAAATCTGTTGTTAAAGAAACATCGGCAGATGTGTTCAGTTTGTGACCCGTTTTAGACACCAGAGATCTATTATTAAACTGTTTGGCTTGTGACCAGTTTTAGACACCAGAGCTCTATTACTAAAGGAACATCAGTGGATGTGTTCTGTTGGATACCAGCTGCTTTTTTATGCATCTGGCCCATGTCAAGGTCACATTAAGTGCATGGTCTGTTCCCCCGCCCCCTCCCTAGGTGGAGTTTCTTGTGTACTCAGTACCTTCACACATGAACATTTCAAAACTACCTGTATTTTTTGTTATAACCCAAAATGCAGTGTGTTGTTAGACTATGGTCTACAATTTTTACCATTTGTGTGTTGACAATTTCAGTGTTGGACATGTCTTCACATTGCATGCTTGGAGATAATCCTAAAGGGTTTTATTAGGCGCAAGCATTCACTCTTTCTCCCCGAGTTCTGATATGCTTAGCATAATAAGCATTGCGTTTTACTTGGCTTAATTTTTGAAGACAATCAAAATCAGTGTTTGTCCAGAATAGCTTAATATATTTACAAGTTGTTAAATGTACTTATATGAATTGGTTTAACATTGGGCAAGATTTGTTTCACTTGTTATGTCCTCATGGGATCTGGACTCGCACAGTGCATTTCATTTCAATGTATATATTGTTTGCTTTAGATTGAGAATGTATATGCAGATTTAGTTAATGCATTTTGTTGTCCACAAAGAAAGCTCACTTCAATCACAATTCATATCAAATCTGAATCCTTTTTTGTGTACTTGCCAGCTGATGCATGTTTTGTAAAGTAACCCTTAAATTCATGTTTTTCTGAATGTTTCCTTGCATCTGGATTATAGCTTGGTTGCTTTTGTTCAGTTCTCACTCTTTTTCATCTAAGACTTTTTAGATTTACTGTAAACATTAGTTTTTACTTGTCAAAGGCAGAATGCATTGCTAAAATAGCCTTTAACTCTCTTTAGAGTGCTTTCCAGTGTGCCAGCAACAAAGAACCGAGACAAGCTAAATAACACAAGCACTACCCCTTATTTAGGACAGAAAACACAACACAAAGAGTTATATATAAATAGGAATGTTTTGTTTTACTTTATACTTTAGTTTAATCCTTTGAAATATCAGCCTTGTGCTTTGTTAATTACCATGGCTCTTTTTCTTTTTTGTTGTACATGTATATGTTGACTCCCCAACCAGCAGTTAATTTTTCTAGAACTCTCCAGTTCGCCATCTCACATATACACTCATCATGCATCAAACACATCACACAAACATGATGGTGATATTGAAGGCAACAATTTTGATTTATGACTGGTCAGTAAATAACAGACTTGCAGAAGAACAGAGAATTGAACAAGATGACTTTTGCACCTGTTAACAGCTAGGCAGTCAACAGACTAATGATGAGGTTGATGGAAACAATGATGAAAATGATGATGTTTTTCTGTTCAGGTGCAAACTGATTTAAGATGAGCTGAGAAATGGAAATTTGGATACATTTTAACTGGCCTTTTTCCCCTTCTGTGCAGAACTGTTGCAGCTACAACAGTCTTATTGAAAAATAAAAGTCTGCTTGTAAAGACTATGAGTGCGCTAGAAGGTTTTATTCTTTTAAAAAAGAAGACCTTTCATGTGTCCAATAACTATTAGGAGTGCTCCCGGACAGCAGACCTAAATTGCAGTAAACATGAAAATTGGATTTGTGCTATAGTAATGTTGTGCAGAGTGCATAGCTAGGCTTTGAGATACATGCATAGGCTGTAGCTTAAGGTTAGTAGTAAAACCAGCAAAAACAAATCTTGTTTTCTGCTCAAGATGACGTAAAACACATTTTTAAAATTTACAAATGCATGTAGAGAAATTGAAAGCAACTGACTTGCTCAAGATGGATGTACTGTGTTCAGGTCACTATTGTCTCATGTCATATGCATTGATTTTCTTGTGATAAGTGCTTTATTCATTTTGTCATCATCTGCCTGTAAATATTCCATTAAATCTGCAGTTTGCTTGTGATTTCGTTGTGATATTGGGTCACGTGAGAATCATGGAATCTGACTGCATGAATATTCCCACACATACGCAAACTTCTTTTGATGAAGTGAAGGGTAGACTATGTGTTCACATGGCATGAAAGGTTAATCAACAGCTTAACACTTGTATAACATTTCATGAACATGCATCAGCTTCTCATTTTATTAAAAGTATTTTACAAAATTCTTAAAGGCATCTTCATATCATTATCTACAGCTAAGTATGCATTATGCAGTTATGTACCAATGGGGTTTACAATAGGACTACAGAAAATATTTTGTACCTTTTGTTTCTTCTTTTGCTCCATTTCTCTCTCCCTCTATTTCTCTTTGATTGCAGTAACCTGGAGATTTTATATTTCTCCGCACAACCATCTGGTCACACTGTATTAGCCATATCCAAAAATACCCTTATCCATTTCAAAGTACTTCACTGTCTTTTCCATGGGCATGGAATGCTTTACTAAACAAAAACTATCGCCTATATTTCATGGGCGACCTGCACTTCCACAGATAAAATATGCATTGATCTCATTACAGTTTGTGCACTTCACCAAGAAAATGCTGCAGCCACTTAAATGATGGACTTTCTGTCATGCACAAGAAAAAGTTTATTTACCTTGTCAAATGTCAAACGTACAGCCATGGAAATTATTCTCCAGTAGTGTCACCAAATTAGAGAATATTTGTTTCATTATTGCTATGCTAGCAATCTTACCTGTTAAAATGCAAAATAATGTTCATTGTTTTTTTAACTTTCTGCACCAGTTTCCATAAAGTTGGTTTTTTGCAACTGGTCTGAAGTTTGCATATACAAGTGATGATATTACTACAATGCCATCACCTAACTTTATTCATGCTGTGGAGGATGGGTTAGTAAATTTGGCCTGCATGTGGGTGCAGCATACTGAATGGAAGATGGAATGGGAGGTAGGGTGATCAACCGCATCTCTATCTTTTAGTTTTAACATGTTTTGGGACTTCCATGATTTAAAAAGAAAAAGATCACGTATTGATTCTAATACCATACTGCAAGTCCATAATTAAAACATCACAAAGACAATTTGTGTACAAACAGCTGACCACTAAGGTAATTCCAAGAACTTGTCATTAAATACTACACAAGAATTTGCTTTGCAACTTTGGGGAAAGAGGGAAGAAAAGCATTTTGGGGTGGTGGCGCTGTTATAACCTTACCCTGTCACTAATTGCATGTACATAATTTGATTGATCTTTCAGGAGCAAATAATTACATGCCTTAAAAAGGAGTTTATGCCACCAAACAATCACATAAAAAACGTACTGGCTCAGAAAAATTTTGATAGGAATGCACTCGGAGAAGAAAGAAGTTGTTTCTTATATATCATCTTGCTACATTAACCTCTGGTAGAAAGACCTTTATTAACACACTCATTTCTGACAGACACCTCAAGTGTGTCGGTGGAATTAAAAACCCAAGTGGGTCGGTGGAATTTTAAATTTTCAAGACAATTGGTAAAAGAAAGAATCTTTGATATGAGGCACCCTCAACAAATGTTTTAAAAAGTCAAGCTATGTAATTTAGCTTGAGTCTTATGTATATAAGCAGCACAACTTTCATGCAACAAAATTATACAATGTAAAATAACATGCCTTCTAAAGCAAATCATCTTTAAGCAGCATCGATATAATTACAGCCAACAGTGCCATAAAAAAAGAGAGAAACTTTTCATCTTGATTATTAAAATTCCTTGACAAGAAACTATTGATATTTATATGATGACCAAACTGAATTACTGAATTACCAGCAAACTTCGTTGTTTCTAAGCATGGATGGCCTGAAAGGATGGTTCTTATTACACGCATATCAATCGTCCAAGCGGTGTAGGTTAAAGGCAGATTATCACAGCAGTTCTTTCAGAAATAAACTGTTATCAACTGGAAAAAGGTAAACAGCCAGGTCACTTTTTAATCGCATGCATGCACACTCACATACACACTGACATGTCTGTATAACACTTCCAAGAAGAAGCACTTCCAACAGTACATTAAGAATGAACAAGGAATCATACGAATATGGGTATGGCAGATAGAGTTAGGGTCACCATCCAAGTCATGACAAAACTACTGAAATAAAAATCAGTAAAATCCAAATGTTGCCCCCAGTATCCACTTCCACCAGCATAACAATAAGAACAGTTAAAAATTCTAAGCAGGCTGACCTTACCAGCTTTCAAAGGAATGCACTGCCTATTAATTTTTTTTCTGGGATATCAACAAAGGTTATAGGTGAGGAAGGTTGTTGGTGGAAGCAGACGTTATGAGTGAGAAACTGTTTACCAGATGCCCAACAATTACACATACACCGCTCTCTCAATCTCTCTCTCTCTCTCACACACACACACACACGCACAACATAAAATATCATACACCACTCTCTCAATCTCTCTCTCACACACACACACATATACACAACATAAAATATAACATTATAAGTGCATATTAACTAAGTTAATTCAAATGAAATAAAAATTATGCACAACAAATGCATACAAATGATAACCACAAAAACCCCTTCACATGACAAAAATCTGAATAAAGATACGATGAAGACTGAGACAGACAGCCTTATAAATTTTTGTCGTCTCATCATCAAGCACAGAGGCATCCATAATTTTTCACATACACTCCACCTTGTTCTGGCTCAGATACATCGTTGGTTATCTGGGATACATCTTCCACGACTTAAAAAGAAATGATTCTATCAATAAAATATCATATTCTATTCTCAAGATTTGATACAAAAAATATGTACAAAATTTTAAAAATCTTGTTCTTTTTTATTTTTACAGTGCTCAGAACAGTAAATTACACAGAAAGCTTTCCAAAATCAAAAGTATTAAATTTCTTAATTGAAATGTGCTGTCAACAAGTTTCATTGGCTTGTGTACCCTCCTGATAAATAGTTTCATAATTATGTCATCTGTACAAATGCAAAATTTTTTAAATTTCACAGTAATGTACAACACACACATACACACACACACTGCTAGCAAAAACTATCTACTTTATTAAGAGTGCTTTGCTGTATTCTAAAAAAAAATAAATAAATAAAAAATGCAAAAATTTTATTTTGGTTTCTGCTTGGGGAACAGTCAAGCTCTTCTCAAAGCAAATTACAGCAACTAGTAAAAAACGCTGTTGCTTAAACTTTATCACGGAAAAATGTAATACCATTGGTTTTGTCCTTTTATGCATGCAGTCATGAGCAAAGCATCGTCCAACACTTTCAAACAGCTTGCACTGAACCTTGGGGAGGAGAGTTGGGGAATAGGAGTTACAGGTTCACCAAAATAATTGGTGAGGATCCTGTCGCACGGACAAAATGGAGATTGTTCACAATTAGGTGGAGGTGGGGACAAAAAGGAAGTACAAAAAAAGCGTTCTTCTCAACAAATTTGTCGTTCTCCCACTTCAAAATCGTTAAACCAGCTATTTGATCAATATTTTGATCACACAAACTGCTCTTTAAAAATCCAGCGCTTCTGCTGTGTAGGCAAATATGTGTAAAAAAATACAAAAATGCTGATGGAATATTCTACTTAAAACATGAAGGCATAAAAAATTGTTGATCTACGCCCGGTCTCCTGAGCTCTAGAAATGTTTATGCATGAATAATACATAAAAAGTTTGGAATGTGTCACGCTGCTGTGAGCAAGAAAGTCCTGCTCATCACAACCAAACAATAACGCAGTCTGCAAGAACATAATACTAATGAACAGGAGTGACTCAACACCAAGGTGACTTAAAATGTTAGCATTTTTAAATTCAACTTTAAGAAAAGTGCCACTTACAAGTATCTGAATGCTTACTATATATTTTATTTAGAATTTTGTTTTATGCATGTTGGCAACTCAGTCTTCTCTAATATAGAAGGGAAATATAATACTACCATTGCAATGAAAGCAAAGTCTGCAAAACACTATACGCCTTTTTCCTGTTAAAATGACATTAAATAAAAAAAAACAATTATTGAAATTTCTTTGCTTAAACTGCAATCTTCTACTATATAAAAAAAGCAACAACAAAATGAAGAGGTAAAGCTCAACTAATCATCATGGCCTTGCTTGCTAGGTGTCAGGCACACTTCACAGACAAACATGAAGATGTTTGCAATGCCTGGTGGAATGCTTCATTCAAAGGAATTTGAGCAGCAACAACAACAAAAAAAATCCCTCTTTAAATGAGCTTCCACCCTTACCCCCCACCACGGACACACTTTCTCTCTTTTGGTGTATGTATGTAAGCACAAGTGAGTTCAGCAGCATCGGCAGAATGATGTAGTGGTGTTAAGAAAGGTAGGGATGCTGTACTAAAGCCATTAGGAAACTCTCATTTGGAAAAAACGAGTCCCTATATCAAGAAGCCCACCTCTGGCAGTATCTCAAAAATATATGAAAGATTTTCTGTGGTCACAAAAACTGACACATTTTAACAATTTTCTGAGACAGCAGTAACTCTTCAGGAGGTAATTCCCATCCTCCCACCTGCAGGGTGTATTTGAGTGTACATCACTGAATATAGGCACAGTTTGTGAAGTAAGCATCACCAACAATAAAAAAAATAAGTTTAAGTGGCATAAATTAATTCATTTTATGCCATCATGAGCATTTATTAAGAACCACATGCTTTATAGTTCTCTTTCACCACTCTCACTGCTTTCAAATACACTGTTATCAGAGCTCTGCTGTCTCCCACAGGGTAGGTAACTCTTTGGCAGTCCTACAAAGCTTAGACTGTCAGATGTCTTTGTAGAGAATGTTTTCCTTCAGTCCTTCACAGAATGACATTAGCCTGGCGACTGATTCTGCTTCTGGGTATAAACTGCTCAGGGTCTGCTGCCAGCTCCATTTCATATTGCTTTTTTATTTCTGCCAGCTGTCCTCCAGACCACGTCTTGCGTCTTTCCGCTAATAACATTCCAAATTTAAAAGAAGACTCAGATAACAATTTTAAAAGGGATGCTGACCCTTATAATCTTTTTAAATTTACATACATTTTTACACAGATGATAATGGGAGGGTTCAATATAAATGAAAAAGTTTCAAAGACGTTGATGAGAAGTGATTCTTGCATCTTTGTAACACCCAAACATCTTTCACAAAAAACAAAAAGCAAACCCCAACAAAACCCATGACCATGTTTGTGAATGAAAGCATGGGCCTCTTAGAGGTAAATAGTTGGAGGTACTGAAGACTTTAGGAAAGTCTCATTTGAAGAAAGATTCCTGGTACCAAGAGCTGTCCCACACCCTCGTGAAGTTAATTGTACCCGCTTTGATACAAAGAGTAAAATTCTGAAATTCTTTAACACATACACCAATGGGCCTCACGCCAAAAGCAAGACTGCAGACCAAATCACAATGAAAGATTATGATGCGGTATGTTACAATTTTCCCACACAAACCTGCTGCCTTTTTGCTGTGTTGCGTGACCTGGCGTGCCAGTTCTTGGTTTAGAGTCAACAATTCTGTGCGTTCCTGCTTCTCTTTTGCCAGCTGGTTGTGCAGCTGGGAAGGAGGCACCCCCCTGACGTCTGGCTGTGACATGGCTAGGATGCTAGATCAAGATAGGAAAGATTACAGCATGATGCATGGTGATAATCTGACAGCTGAGGCAATCCTGATGTCTGACAAGCAACAAACCTCTCAGCAATCTGGCAACATATTTTTTAATCAAAAAAAGATGCACCACCTAAACAAACAGGGAAAAAATCCCTTGATATGCAAGCCAACTATATAGGCACGGCCATGCCAAGCTGGGCATCTGATTAAACTGATACTTGTCTGCAAGCATGCTGCAAAGCACATGGGGAAGGAGACATGCAAATGAGCTGCAGACAATATACCTTTCTCATCAGTGTTGAAATGAAAGGAAGACCTAAAAAAATAACTGCAAGTCTCAAGTCAGAAGCAATCCAAATCACTCAGAACATGAAAAACTCATATTCGCTGCTGTGGAACTTATTATGACTTTAGTTTCACAACAGGAGTGTCAATACAGCAAATGGCATAGAGGCAGGAAAGCTACTTACCACCCAGCCAGAAACAGCAGAATAAAGCTAAATGGATCGGACAACAATAATACCGATGTAAATGCAGTTAAATGCTGCACAACCTAGGGTGCATGAACAATAAGAAAACCTGCAGAACAGTAAAGAAGAATTTGCATTCAAAATAGAATGGTTCTGTGACTCCAGCTGACATCTGAATGGACACCAATGTTACACAACAGCAATGAGCAAAATATTGATACTGGAAGGCAATACATTCCACAAAGCAAAAGCAATAAATAAATATAAACCAAAACAAAAATCAACTGTACAGAGACAGTATGCTCTAATAATCGTACTGTCAGTCTGGTGTTGGTATTTCTGGTTGAAATCATTTTAAATAACAGGCATCAAAAAGATGCAAACAACTTTCAAGTTATCATGAGGTATTGTTAAAAGGGAATGAAACTTCCCCCCTGACACCATGCACCGCTAAAAATATCCTGTTATTTGTTCTTATTCTTGATCTTGGAGTGTGCTTTACTAGTAATATAAGCTGCTCCCCCCACCAAAAAAAAAAGACAAAAAACACCTTTTATGGGTCGGCAGTGACTGCAGAACAATATGCCCCTAAACTAGTAAACCTAAAGCTGCTGCTCTTAGCTGGCTGGGCAGATGGAGTAGTGACCGCCTTCTATGCGAAGATAATGGCTTATGTACCTTTGATGAGCCAGTACGTGTTTGATACGCTCTGCTTTCTCCTGCCGTTCAACTTTTTCTTCTTCTGTCAGCTCTTCAGCATCGGCTTCAGGATCATACCTTTCGGGGATCTCAACTTTTTGCGGCTTGTAAAGCTGTTATGTCGTCACACAAACCAGTGAAGATGCAGTGACACTGCTTTATGCATTACATGCTAAATAAAGTTGGTTGCATAAACATGCATTGAATATGTTAAAATATCAATGGTGTTATTGAAAGAATTGTGCCTTAGTTAATCCTTTTTCTTTCTTGTTATACCCACCCCCCCTCACACTGACTCCAGTAATGATAGCCTAATCCTATCTCCCATTGTTTTACCTTTTCCCTCCATTTTGCATTCAGCACTTATGAAACTCTGAGTTACAAATTAATGAAATTCTATAAAATGATTTTATACTCACAGCTAAATTATTACATTTTTGAACAATTTAAAAACATATTTCACAATGCTTTATGTAAACCTTTATCAACAACCACAAAAAAGGAAGCACTTAATGTTGTCTTGTTCTGACTATAGTTCAAGCTAACAGATTGCTCAACCTGATACAGGGAACCCATTAGTAACCACTCACAAAGCACATGCTTTGACCCATCAGACTTGACACATGCATTGTGATCTGCTGTCGCTATAGTACTATATGCAGACAACAGATGCAGATTCACCATCTTGGATATATGACGGAATGCCAGTGCAGAACACAAGTGCTTGTAGCAGAACAGTGGCAAAGTGCCGCAGACGAGACATGAAGAAGCGGCAAAGACAAATGGCACAAACCGAGAACTAAAATGAAGCTGAAACAAAATCCTCTACTTCATTTCTCTACAGAAAAGATGACATCATATGTACACTGTCATTCTCTGACATCCTGTGGACTGTGTTTGCAAGAGATCTCAAAAGCAACAGGTTCTTATTATATTATGCATATTTTGAGAGTTTTTTTTTTTTGCAGGACAGCAAAGACTCAAGCCAAGGACCCCCCCCCCCCAACCCAAGTTCTGACTGCTCCCAACAAGACTTACAATGTTAGATACTCACAATCTCTCGTTCAATGACACTTTGATCTATCTGGTCAAGTTTGTCCATCTGAGTCAGCGAGCTCTTGACAATATCGGGCACATCGTCAATCTAACATTAGAAAGGGGAGAATGCATTGGCTAGGTGCACTTACCAATTGTCAATGTAACATTAGAAAGGGGAGAATGCATTGGCTAGGTGCACTTACCAATTGTCAATGTAACATTAGAAAGGGGAGAATGCATTGGCTAGGTGCACTTACCAACTGTCAATGTAACATTAGAAAGGGGAGAATGCTTTGGGCAGGTGCACTCATAAATCGTCAGTCTAACATTAGAAAAGGGAGAATGTGCTGTTCAGGGGCACTCGGTCATGAACACATGCATGTGTGTGCACACATAAGTACGCATAGAAAGATAAAGAGAGAGAGAGAGAGAAAAAAATCCCTATATCAACAACAGTTCTTTTTATCCTCTATCAGAAATGGTCTCCTGCCAAATACTATTGACAATTACAACTGCACATAGTTTCTTGTTTACACAGGATTCACACAGGAATGGATTTCTATTATTCTGGCATGCAGTTCATGCATCAAAGTTACATTGTATATAGGTAAAAGCTTTGGGTCTAATACATCAGGCGTGTGTATAGATATACAGAAATACATGGAAACATACACAAAACAGGATGTGCATACATTTATGGGGCACATGTATGGACCCCATCATTAAAAACAGCATCAAAATACTTGATCTGAGGATAACAACAAAACTGGATTCATAACACAGGTATAATTCTTTAAGGGTTTGAGAGTAGGGGTAAGGGTGTGGATAGGCAGGTATGTTAATGTCCTGATACCTACCTTCATATTAGGAATCAGATCCCCAGCAGAAGAATGCAATAATGGATTCAATGTCTGAGACTCCAGGCGTGTCGGTTCACTAGACGAGATCGTCAGGTAGCGTCCTGTTGGTGATCTTTTGGCATCAGCGAGCCTTGGACCCAAGCCAGAGACTTCTCTGGACCATGGCTGCAGACCGGAGAAGCTAGATACATTTCCTCTCTGTGTGTAACCTGGTAGACTGGCTGATCTGCCATGCACTGGTTCCTGCAGATGAAAATTTAGCAATGGGTCTGTCGCACGGCCAGCGTCTGTTGCGGCAGCACCTGGCTGGCCACTGTCCACGTCACCAACACCACTCTGGGATCCCAAAAAGCTTGCGTTAGGCTTAAACCCACTGCTCACAATGTCGAGGCCTTGCTGTGCACCAAACGACACCTCTCTTACCCCTGTCCCAACACCTAGGGTGTTGAGGGCAATTTCACTCTTGAATGGTTTGGCTGTTCTGTCCTGGTAGGGTGTGAATGGTTTAGGTGCCATGAGAGCTATTGACGATCGTCTTGAGGTGGGAGCAGAACCACCACTGATAAGAGAAGGCACGGACCCTGCTCGCGTTAAATTTTCGTAAAACGGAGCCTCAGCATGGGGAGCAGCACCCACAGCAAAGTCAAGGCTGGACTGGCTGCTAGCGTACGATGGATACCGTGCATGGATGATTGTGCTCATCTGCGTCAAAAGTAAAAAAACAACACAAAAAAACCATAATTACATCACACACTGATCCTAGACTGCATGCACACATTACCATCATTGAAATTTTATACCATTCAAAATCGCTTACAACAAACCACAAAAATCCCTTCAAAACCTTTTTCTCTAACACCATCCATCAATTATTGACTTTATTTTTCAGTGATTTGTCCTAGATAACTACACCAAATCATATGCAAAGGAAAATGGCACAGTCAAATTTCAGGGTGTTAAATTTGGTGCTTTGATTTTTTTAAAAAATGTGATGGACTGAACATACCTCACTATCTGTTGAACTGACTTTTAGCGCCACTTCTTGAGGTTCCCGTTCCTGATCATCATCAGGCCCTCGCTTCACTTTCTCTCGCTCTCGTCTCTGCTCAGATTGCCTCTTGACATCCCGCACCGTCAATCCTCGTGGCTTTTCCCGTGGCAAAAGACCTGAAAGTTCACCAACTATGAGCACGAACTCACTCCATACAGGATTTCCTCACCATTCAAAAAGTCAGTAGAGGGTTTTTTTCTGGGGTGGCTGGGGGAGGGAAGTACTGATTTGGCATCAAGATTAAAGACAAACTGGAAGCAAATCTTTCATTAGGCCCAACACAAAGTCCAATGCTGCCCTCACCATAGAACCGCTTGGTGTTGTCATCAGCATCGCCGATGTCCCAGTCAGTCTTTGAGTTTTCTGCATTGGAGAAACTGCTGCTGAGGTCTAACACTCCCTGTCAAAATACACATTGGAAACGCATTCAGCGAAACACAGATTAAGGTATTATGCTGGTTAATGCTTCTCATTTAATATAGATTTACTTTTTGCATAATCTGTATCCAATGTCAGAAAATAATGTAATAACTGCATGTGACAGACGACACTAATAAAGGAACGGGCCCCAAGTACTGCACAAAACGTATGCCTGTCTCACGTAAGTGTTGACAAAAAAGGGCTGAATTTCAGAATGCTCATTGCTGAGCATTTTCTAGCCAAAAAATAATGGTTCAAAACACAGTTATACAACTCACATCTTGTCTACCATGACTAATTACAGGACGAGGGATGTCGGATGCAGCAGGATCAGGAGCTGAAGGTGACTGTGGTGAAACTGGTGTGCCTGGTGACACAGGTGATTGAGGTGACTGAGGAGACACCTGTGGGATTTGCTGAGCCAGATCAATCTGCTGCCCAGAGTCAACGTCTGTCTCAAAATACGTTCCCCTTTTCTTTGCATGTTCCTCTTCATCCCTCTCTGTCAAACAAAAACAACAAAACTGCAATTCAGTTCTACACACAAATGGCAGAATGCACAGCAGAGACTAATCCACCCTGTGAGTTCAGTTCACTGTGAAGACCAGTAAGGGATGAACCCATTACATCGACCATCTGCTCAAAGGGCTCATCTCCAACAGGGCTGGTTGGAGTGGAGACTGAACATCATGGACATTAAATACTTTAAGATGGAAACCTCTGATAACACAAGAATTACTGGCCAAAGACTATAAATTATGAATACTTGAGAAGGGCAAGTCCCTCATAAAACTGTGAAGTACCAACCAAAAGCAGCAGCAAGTTGAGTTCCTGACGATGTTCGTCTGATGGTACTCATGGCTTGAGAAAGTTTCTCCCCTTGCTGAGAAAGCCCTTGCAGCATGTTCTGTACACGTGCCAACTCTCGCTCCATTTTGACTTTAGCATTAGCATTTTCTGTTGCCTGCAATGGTCAAGATACAAATACAGATTTGATATATTAAAAAAATATATACCCTCATCCAACCAAAAAAAATGAACATTAATGCAACCGTCATTCTCAATATTCTGTCTGCAGTCTCACAGACACTGCACATATTTATGCGGCGAAGTATGGTAATTGAAATATGTTTTCTGTTAAACATTTCTAAGGGTACAAGGATATTAAAAAAATTTATAAACAAAAATAATACAAAAGATTTTACAATGAATTTTTCAGTGTAAAGCATGGCAGCACAAAGACATCTCTGAAGTAAAATCATATACACATAGAAGGGAACTTTTTATGGTGATAACAAATGTACCAAGGAAGGAGCACTCTTGCTGCGTTTCAGCTCGCCATGGACTTTTGTGCGCAGTAAGGCCACTTCATGTTCGATTTTGTTGTTCTCTGCAGTTGTTTCTTCTAAGGCCTGCAAGGAACACGTGCATCTTTTCAAACCTGCATCAGTGGTCCCTAAAATTTTTAAAAGGGCGGCATATTGGAAGAAAAAAAGGAGGCAAAGGAGCGGAATACACTGTAAGACAAAAATTGTGAGCAGTCCACAAAGGACGATCCTGGGAAGTCTGTCAAACAACAAAGTCCTTGACAAAGGTACATACGCACCAAAATGATAAGAAAATTCATCATCAACAACCACCTTAGAAGCTTCAGCAAGTTCCTGGGTAACCCTTGACAGCTCCTTCTCCACAGATTTCTGCTGCTGAGTCAGATGCCTAAGTTCTTGTTGGCTGTTCTGGAAGTCCTTTTTCTGGCGCAGAATTCCTGTCAAGGCCTTCTCAAGAAGTTCCTGAACAGTTAAGACAGATGAAAGATATACTTTCACAGAAATAAATTGTGATCCTAACGGACGAACCTGTCTGTAAAGTATATTCTGGATGACTTTTGACAATCAGTTATTGCTGTTGTGTGTTCATTTTGTGGACAGGCATTTTCATGAATTTGTGAGAGCATGACTGGATGCCATTAAATCTTCACAAAAATAACAGTGACGCATCTCACCTTATCCTCCCGGAAGCTGGAGACTTTGAAACTCTGCTCTTGCAAAAGACGATCAAGCTGATTTAGCCGCTCAATCTTTTCCTGAAACAGTGAAACACAAGGTACAACATCACAGGCTGTTGAACTACTGAAGAAGCCACTACCAAACGGCTGCATATTAATGGTCCCGTAAACATCATGGGTACCCTGTCTTCTCAGCAGGATGTCTCATCTAGTTACTGCAAATGTAATGTGTCAGCAACAGAAGACTGCACAGCTTACTTCTAGATCAACCTCAGTTGCAGTCAGCTGTCTGATGTCATTCTCTATGCTGGCAGCCACACGCTCCTCCTGGTGCTTGCGGGAGAACTCCAACATTTTGCGTGGAGGCTGGTACTGATCTGGCCGCAGCAAATGCTGGAGGGAAAAAATCAGTACTGCAAGACCACAAGCTACAGGCAATAACAGTATGGCCCTGGAATTCTTACTGTCTGTAAATGTTCATATATTGCACACGCTAGTGATAGTACAGGGAATCAAGTGCATTTGTACTGATGTGACCAATTTATTGCAAATCAGCACACCCACTGTAATACGGTGGAGATTACTACACCCGCTAACCTTCAAGCATACATAATGTCTGCAATATCATGACACACATAAGGGGATTTTAGAGATATCCTTACTGGTTATTATGACCATTATTTTTCAGACACTGGATAGACAGTATATGTACATGTGAACAAAAGCTCCTTTTTACTCCCTTCTCGGTACATATCTTCCTCCTTCCTCCATGCCTCAAACCTACCAACTTACACCTGTGACTTACATAAATAAGAATCTATGCCCTAAATAGACTGACTCAAATCTGTCCCTCTTATAAAACCACCTAAATCTATACTTCATATAAAGCAACTGAAATCTATGCTTCAAACAAAATGAACTCAAATCTTTGCCTCAAACAAATGTATGCAGCAGACAAGGAAGAAAAAAAAGTGTAGCTGACCTTTCTGTACTGAGTGGCCAGCATGAGGTTGTCGCCTCCATACAGACTCCCCATGGTAACCATGTTGTCCACCAGGCTGATAATTGGGCGGTACACCTCAAGCTACCCATAATAATAAACATGTGCAGTTCAGGCTAATCCTTCAGTTTAAAAAAAAAACCCTTAAAGCTGAATGGGAAATATCATCTGTCTGCTATAAGTCTATTAATTTGTTTTTCAAGGAATACAATTAACATTTTCTAAACATTAGCCCCTCTAAAACAACAGTTGCTATTATGACTTCTCCATTGGGACCAATTTTTTAAAAAAACAGAATACATTCTGTTTTATTGCCTATGTTGAGACTTACAACTTCATTTTGACAATGAGTTGTGACCTTTAGACTGACAGTTTCAAATTTCCAGATGATTTGCTGTGAACGCTGTTAAGCAGGGTAGGTGTGCTGTCCCCTGTCTACTCTCCTGTCATGCAATATGCATGCACAGTCTGGATTGGTAGGTTCGCTCTAGCATGATGGGGCAAAATGCAGGGAACCAGGGGGGAGGAGGTGGGGGATGTGCATTAGCCACCTGCCTCATGAGAGAAGAGAGGGGACCACACCCACACCCCCTTGAACCGCGTGATGTGGCACAGCTATAGTGCAGTCCCACTGGCTAAAGCTACACGATTGTATGTTGTTATGTCAAACTGTGTCTTATTTTCCGTGCACCATTTGTTCTTCAAAGGCACAGTAGCTCCGTCTGCTTGTTC
>SMGT01002688.1:416029-447788 GCA_004794575.1 Lanistes nyassanus
CGCTTAAATTATCGAAAGATAACTCCAACAAAGGTACTGGCAGTGCTCAAACATAGCCATATGCAGACGTATGTGCCCAAGCGCTCGGTCCTCATTTGTTCTTTATTAGTGACTAAATATGCTGATCATAAAACCAGAAACAAGGGGATGGGGGTGGGGTAGGGGTACAGCTGATTTAACTGTACAAATAAAAATCTCAGACAGCAATGGATGAGAAGCCAACACAGAAAGAAATCAAATTAGGCTGTAGTGTAGGTGCCCAAAATTTCTTCCTGATGATTTGTTATATTTGCACTCAACTGCCTGCCTTGTTACTGACGTGAAAGACAAATCCATCACAAATATCGTCTTTTAAAAAAAAGCATACGAATGAATGAATGAGAAAATGAAAGAAAAAGTGCTTATAACAGTACTGGGCATGTGGACTTTCTCTAATGTTTATATTTACTATCAAACACACCAATCAAACATGCAGGTCATTTGTTGTTGATTCAACATCAAATAAGCAGAGACAGCAAGCTCATGGCAAGAGACAGAGAAGGGAGGGTAACAAAAGGTGCTGACAGAAGAAAGGGGAGGAAACTGCAGTGCTGGGAAAAAACCTGACAACCGGCCCTGTACACAGGTGCCAAATGCAGAGAAGGTATGTGTCGGATATGGGATCTGAACCTAGGAGCCTCTGGATCAGTAGCAAGCACATGTTACTACTAAGCTAAAGGACCCTCCTACTCCAGATCCAGCAGGTACGAGGTATGCTGACAACTGAAAATAATAGAACTCATTATCCAACAGACAAAGCCAAATGTGTGTGTGTGTGTGTGTGTTATACAAAGCCGCACGCGTGAACCGATCCACACTAAATTCGACACGCAGGTTCCTTTTCACCCGCAGATGGTCATAGACCATATTTCGACCCTGTACCTAAATGTATATATTTTTGGAAACAGAATTGAGCATCCTGGTTGCTCAGTGTGAGAGGCAGGGAGTCTGGGAGGAAAGAGAATCCGTGTACATGTACAAGTCACTGTTGTGTGTAGCTAATCAAATAGAAAGCTCTAAAGTCTAAACCCCACTGTGTTTCTGGAGGGGGAGGCCTATGGTGTTTCCGGGGGAAAGAGGGGTAGGGTGGGGGCTAGGGAAGGGGTAGGGGTTAGGGGTAGTAAAGGGTAGGGTGGGGGTTACAGAACAGGTAGAGTGTAGAGGTAGGATGTGGGGGTTAAGGAAGGGCTTGGTGGTTACGGGTGGGGTTAAGGAAGGGGTAGGGGTGGGTAGCGTAAGGTTTAAGAGTATGACGTCTTGATGTTGACAGGTTAAACAGAATTGTGACTTTTTCATGCACTTTATTCAAAGAAAAATACCCGGGCAGTGCTGGGTCCCCTGGCTAGTAAACTCTAAGAATTCATTCTTGGGAACTCTATTCTATGGAGATAATCCAGTATAAGTTGTACATTCTCTTAACTGATGCCAGCACCATGAACAACTGCTCCGCGGGGTGATTATTAAGTAAACAGCCTTTCAAAGATTTCAGGTACATGTTTGAAATAACAAGCAAGAATGACATAAGGTTCAGGTGTTATCTACAGCAAAGCTGTTATCTTACCCAGCTTATCAAACTTTTCTGTCTGCTGATGTAGGTCATGTTTAGTTTCAAACTTCAATGCAACCTCTCCTAGCTTCAGTGTGATTAAGAGCCTGTAAGACAGACCTCGTTAACTACATGAATAAGGTGCAATCCAGCTAATGACTGTGGTTTTGGCTAAACTGCAGACTGTTGTAATTATATGCCTGTTCATGTTATGAGAAAAGTGGCCTTTTTTGGCTGAAGCATGCTGTTCATATTGAGCTCCACCTGGGCAGAACTGATTGCCGTCTACACCATGACAGATCTGATTACAGGAACTTTGAAGAAAACAATAGCAACCTGGGAACTATAGAATTATCCAGCAGACCAGATTATTTTCTGCAAAGGACAGATACTGGTACAATTGTACAAGAGTAAAGAGCATTGAAAGTGAACGGATCTGTGTCAGGAATGCATAGTACCGCTAAGAAAGAGGAGAGAGAGAGACTGGGAATTGAGTTCAGCCAGCAGATCGGCGACTAATTTAAACTGTCAAGAGTGGCGAGGTCTTCCTTTGTTTCACTTCAGCTCTTAAGAACAATAGGCGTTGGTTAGGCATGAAAATCGCTGAATCAGTAGAAACAAACCTTCTAGAATGTTCTCAAACAGCCAGATATTATGGGATGTAGTCATCATGTGACCAGATAGTTTAATAGCACTGGCAGCACCCCAAAATTGGCTTGTCCATTTTTACACACCCTGTGGTAACATCGAAAACTGTTGACGTTAGGAAGCCCGTGGTCGGTTATCAAAGGTGACTGAGCCTTATAGTAATAAACTCAAAATTTAGTGATAGGTTTCTAGTCCGAGAACTGGAACCCAGCGTAACAGAATTGAAGTTCTGTTGATTAATGTATTTCCCCGAGAGGATATACATTCTGAGTAACTATTGCAGAGTCGAGCTCTGGTAGTTACCCTTGAAGATTTGAGTTTGCGTCCGCTAGAATGCTAGGGCTTACGGACAGTAGTGCTAGGGAGAGCACATGTAGACCACGTAGGAATCCACGGATTTGCCGAGTTGGTCCCTGATTCCGAAAGCCAAACGACAAGGAACCCAAGTTGTGAAGAGGTTGATACACTTGTCTGAATGTACATGAAACGTCAACGTACGACTGCAAGAAAGAGAGATTGAATAGTTAGATTGAACTCAACGTGGAAACATTGGCTTGGTGTGAAAAGAACTGTAGTTAAACTTCGTCAACCACTACTGGACCAGTGGGTCGCATCATCGCCCGTCTACGTGTCATCGCCATTTTTCTACAACATTACTCGTCCTCAAGTTCACCGTCGTTATCAGTATCATCGCCATCTATATATCATCGCCAGTTTCAACAACATCGCCCATCTTCAATTCACCGCCGTCTTCACTATCATCGCTTCTCTTCTGGATTATCGCCCTTCTCTACATATCGTCGTAAACATCTTTGACTGATCAACAAGAACTTGTCTGACGCTGTCAAAGCTTGAACTGTGAACGCAACTGAGTGAACCGTGGAGACTAGAGTTGTTGCATTTTGTTAGTGTGGAAATGCAAGGGGCAGAACTCATTTACCGACCAAGTACCTTCTTTGGATTGCGTGACTGTGTATCTAATTAGTGTGTGTGGAATCATTACATCAACGTAAGTCTTTTTGAATTCATTTATAATAATTTTGTATTGTTTGTAAGTAAAAGATGGAAATAGATCCACGCTTGTGTTTCCTTCGAGTGAAAGAGGTGTCTAACAAATTTCAAACACGAACACGCATTCAGGCATACCACACACTATAAATAAACTAAGTTAAAGAGAGAGAACAGTTTGATAATTGGGTTTCTGACAATTTGAGTGACCTGACAATCTGAAAGAACACAGAAACAAACAAGAAAATTTTATGCTGTTTTGCCCAACTGAGCTTAATTCCCTGCTGTTTGAGTTGGACTTGATAAGTGCACACAGAATGACACTTAGTAGTTACTTTATGTCTCAGAAGATGTGTTGTGCACAAATAACTCAGAACAAAGCAAGGCATTACATGCCCAAAAATAATTCTGACCTAAAGCCACTCACCGGCTGGGTTACCCTAACCTTTTTACCTCATATAACCAAAGACAAATCACCTTGCAGTAAAGATGATCAAGCGCTGGGTATAGCATCTCCCACCTCTTCCCTTCAACCAGCCCCCTCTCTACACCCCCACCACATGCTGACTTGAGAATTCATTAATCACGCCCTGTGCATTTCGTCTTACCCATCCGTGATTTGACACTCATTTCCTTCCAAAATACTTACAATGGAACTATCCCACCTTTCCACACTGCCACCTCAACCTGCTGAGCATTCGACAGGATAATGAAAGATTTTATCTGTCGCTCACTAAGAAGTTTGTCAAGTATATATATATATGTCGTATCATTACTAACAGCATTAGTAACGAGAAAAAAAAAACATGGGACTGCGGCTTGGGGTAATACAGGTAATACAACAAAGAAAGCTTGGCCAACCGAGACTTAGACAGGAAGTCGACGTTTCAGGGGCATGGCCCCTTCTTCAGGACAGCACAAACAGATAACAAATAACAAATAAAATATTACTCAGCTGACAGAGACGCTGGTCATGCACGCATCGACCGTCTAAGTCTCGCTTGGCCAAGTTCTCTTTGTGTGGCATTAGTAACAAAAAACGAAGATCTGTCGTCTGTGCGGATTTGAAACGTTGCTTGAATGTGCAAGACCGAGACCTCTTCAATTTAAAGCGAAAGAGAAAAGCGGAATCACAACTGTACCAACCCCAACAATTTCTGTGCGAGAAAACAGCATCAGCTGTCGGCAGACTCGAATACATGTACCAGTATTGTCACTTCCCTTGGAACGCTTCATGCTGCAGGCATCTTGTTTGTGACACCCCCTCCCCCAAGTCCACCAGCCCTCATGCCGAAAAGGAGGGAGGGAGGCAGGGTGACACGTGTGCTAGGACGAGACGAAAAGAACCCTTGGCTAAATGCTGCTCATAAGAAATTCAAACTGAGGACGCGTTCGAGAAGGACGTGTGGAAGTCAAGATCCAAGAATTCCTCAGCGGTTTCTCACTCGCCTGCAATAACTCATCACCGCGCGTCGCCGCCCCGAGTGCTCGGGGAGACAAATGGAGAAGGAAAACAAGCAGAACACTGTCACCATGTCCTACAATTCTTAGCGTATACATATATACCCTGCATCCTTCGTGCCGTCGACTATTTAAACTGTAGTCCGAACCTATAGCTAGGCGGGAAAGAAAGCAAGCCAGGAAATGAACAGAAAAATACAGGTTTTTTTAAATAAAAAGAATATGTTTCGATCTGTGCTAAGTGTATGATGGAGGACTTTATTGATTCATTGCTGGACATGTTCACTTGAACATGTACGCTGCGCTTGCTTGTCAAAACACGACCAGGGCTCAAACACATCCAAGAGTCCCGCTATGCACAATGTCATTCCTTTAATGCAGTATGGTGCAGGGGCAAGGCAAGTGGCTGTGGAAGTCGGTGACAGGTATGACAGCACACGCTCTCTCGATCCTCCCCGACTCCCTGCCTCTCACACTGTGCGACAAGGCTGCTCACATCTGTTTCCAAAACACGTGGCGCGAATATAATAGCACCACAGGAACACTGGCCCTGACGCCGGAAAGAGTAATGATTCTGCTTGTCAGCAAGTCTGCATGCCTACTTGTATGCAGACGTTCAGAGCACAGGGAGGGCAGGACACATGCACAAATGGCATATCCGTTTTATGTTGGAAATAGTATTGTACACGTAAACCGCTGTGCCAGCGCGCGCTCGGGTTATTCACAAAAAAAGGAAGGAAAGGGGAAAAACTCACGGCTAACAATTCACAAGAAATAAAATCATGGCCTTAATGCATCACAGTTCAAAGGTGTACAAAATGAAGCTTTACATTTCCACACCATACAAATGACACGACACCCAGTGAAAAAACATCCACACCACTGCCGCTTTCACTAAACGCACAAACACAGCACCGTGGTATGCATTATGTCCGATCCCGACACCCCTTCACATTTCGAAAGACGCAACAGTGCATCATTAACGTTGGTTAACGTTCCGCCGCAAAGTGCATATCAGGACGGTGTTGCTTCGACAAAGTTTATTTCCTGCCAAACGTGGGACCTCTGTCACAACACAGGCTTCACTCCCATCCAGTCACATTCTACTGACACCAGGTCAACCAGTCCTAGTACTGTTCTCTATAGTGCCAGGCGTCTGGCAGGGCAACTACTAGATCGCCAAATGTTGATATGTCTCGGCCGGGGTGCGAACCACTGACCTCCCGCCTCGTAAGCGGACCCTCCACTAGACAGTAACCATGGCTTGGACGATATCTACTATTGTGTTCGATTGCTAAACTTTACCTATAGCTACTACAGAGGATCTGCAGAATACTGAATCTTTTTTAAACTTAATGTTTCTCTATATAGGAGTGAATTGATAGTCCTTGGTGGACTATTGCTGTCAGACAGTCCCCGAGCTCACGTTTTGTCGACGTCACAACAGCACAACACATCCTCAAGAAGAATTAGCGTTTGGGTCCAAAGATATTCTGACCCACCTTATAAAGCCCCCCACCCCCACCCCCCTTTGGTTCCTCCGCCTGCATACCCCACAAAATGACAATTTACTACTGTGTTCCTCGAGACTGATGCCCTGACCTGTAGACAGGAACCCCGGTAGTCGAGCCACAAAGATCGCATGTTATAACAGGTTATGATGCACAAACTACCAGACTATTCTCAGACTTCGCCAAATAAGTCTATAAGTCTGGAACTACACAGACAGACGGAAAGACAGACAACAGAATACGGAACGGAAAGACGACACGGGGAGAGCGGAAGAGCGAAAGGTTAGCATCAAGAAGGTGGATAACTCTTCTATCTGCCACTGCCCCCTCCCTTCAGCGAAGGGCTGAAGATAACACCCTTTGTCCTGTTATCGGCTTTCGCGAGGAGTGCTCTTGCCACTTGATCTTTATGGACGCCAGTGGCTTCGCTCTTATCACGTGTACACTTCCCATGCCCCCCTATCGCCCATTCCTTCACTGGACACAACTACGAACCCAAATATCCAATATCTACGGGGAGCCTGAAACTCTTTCGTGCTGACCCCTGCGTAGTTCCCAGTTGACGGTTGCAAGTTCTTTCTGTAAGGGCTTGACCGAGTTTTGCAGACAAACGCGAGTTACGCCACTTGGGTTTCTCGTGTCTGATACCGCATATACTACTCTGTTCCTGGGCCGGGCTGCATGGGTGTCCTTATCGCCTCTCCACATGTCAAGGTGCACGTAAAATACGCATGTCGAACGGGTCTGAAGACCCTGCTCATGACTGGAAAGTGTATGTATAGCTGGGGAGGGGTGGGGAGGAGAGAGACTGGGTGGAGTGCACGACCGGGAAAACATCGCTGTTTTTTTTTAAATCCACCTTTATTTACCCATAACTTTTGTAAAGATGGTATTCAGATGCCACCAAAAATTCTTGGAATTTAGAAATAGTAGTCACCTGTAAGATTCAAAATAAAAGAATAATGGATGGCGAGATGTTGAACAAGATTAATAGTTTACAACTACCGCTGTTTTCACAAGCACACACAATGAACGAATGAGTCAGAATGAAATACAGTCCCACCACAGACCCTGCATGCTTAATGTGAGCTGTTTGTTAGCCTTCCACACACACACAAATAATAAGGTTGAGTATATAGGCGTAAAGAGTTTACAGTGAATCAAAAATATTACAGCAGCCTAGCCGGCGGAACGGCAGTGCACACATTAAACAAGAAGTGTTCAAATTAAAACACGTATTTTGTTACCGAAACAGAACGCATTTTACATTGATCTAGAAAGCTTGGTGATAAGCTCGTGTAAAAAGTGTCCTGGTCTGCGTTCTGAACGTGTTCAAGGGGCCGGAAAATTTATAAATGGTGTTCTGATAAAATAATGTTCCAAATGTGTGCCGCCAGCAAGTGTTTCGTCAAGTAGGGCCATGCTTAGAACACTTAGAACACACGTAGCACACATCTTACTATTTACACACGCAGCTCTAATTCTGCACCTGCTTTCACACGTTTTATAGGTAATTAGCGTTAAAAATACTTAAAGTGCAGGATGCTCGAGCAGGCGTCGATGATGTGTTCTCCCTTCAATAAACACTAAAGTCCACCGAAAGTTGCTGGCAACCCACGGGTACGAAGGGAGAGAATACATTCTTTCTCTCCCTGTCGCCCTCCAGTCTTCGATTCATTCCTTCCTTCTTGTCTAACACACGGGTAGACACCCCCTCCCCCAGTGTAAAATCACCGCGAGGTGGAAGCACTGTCCGTCTAAAATTACCTACCTACTACCTAATAGGTCAATTACCTCTTTATTGCGTTGTAGCAAGACGATATCTGGCTGATCCCGTTAGATTTACTTACGTTAGCCGACTGGTCATATACATGTACTTGTGCACGACTGTCTGAGACGCGTGCACAGGTGGCTTTCTTTCGTGAGCGCTTTGTTCTTACCGAAGACTGAATTTTCTCCCCAAACCCTACCAAAATGTTGAACTATGTTATCAAGAATATCGCGCCAATCACGACCTCCAGAAAATGAACGCCTAGGTCGAAAGCAGTCTCTACAGCCCAAGAACTTGTGTGTACCGGGCACATTAAGTGCTAGATTCAGCTACAGGGTGGAACTTTCAACTCGCAGACGTTTCTGTAAAAATTAATTTTTGTCCATGGCTTACGTATATAATTTCATAGGCAACTGTGGCCTGATGTTAACATAAGTAACTCATACATCGGTACATCTGTCTGGTCATAGAGAATATTTTTAACCCCAACCTCACCCCCCTTGACACCTCCTTCCCCTCTACTCTCCACCACACACGTATAAGACACAAAGAAACGAAATGAGCAGTCGGCCGTGAAACACATCGGCAATACATTATCAGATCATGCGATTGCTTTAACCTGAAATGTGAAGCCACGCAAAGACTTCCCGAACCCCACCACAGGTAGGTGAAGAATGCAAAACATTTCCTTGCGGATACTGTGCGGTATCTTCAATCGCTTTAAACGACAGTCTCACGAACAGACATCGCACCGACTTCCTGTATAAAAGAGCAAACTCTGTGCTTGTCTGAGCTGTCATCAAACATCGTCGACGGTGGTGTTTCCTCTACAGACATCTTCAGCTACACACCATTCCCCCAAGTCCCCACCCTCTCACCTCTGATTATTTGCCGACGCTCATGCGATGCAATGCAAAAGCTGAGCTGACGTGTTTTTCGGACAATCCAACTGCATAAAAAGTGCGGGAATTTACAGCTGCCTGCGGACGCGAATGTTTTCAAACACCACAGGAACTGCAATGGAAGCTTCTCCGGTTCCCCAGTGTCACACTACAATAGGGTTCGATCCTTTTTTTAATGTCTGTAACCCAGCAATCAGTTCTTTAAGAGAGAGAGAGCGCTGAGGCACCACGCGACTTTAGCCCCTCCCACTGCACCCCACTACCTCCCCTTTTAATTCTCATGCTTCTAGCTTTCGCCGAGATCAGTGTGGAGTCATTCAGTGGAAGTGTGTGGGTGGATGCGTAGGCAGGTGGTGTACTTCGCTTTTTAAGGGTTGCTGTGAAAATTTTTCAAAAAACAAAAGCGTCAAGAATCGGTGTTAACTACTCGATAAACTGTTCCACATACAGGTAACACTGAGCAACACTCTGTTCAGGCTAGCGTCTCTATCGCCTTCAGAACGTAAGTCTTTCCACGACAGCGCATCTGTAAACAAATTTTGGGGGGATCCAATGGAAGCCAACAACTCACGAGGAAAAAAATCTGATTCTCGTTGCATGCTCGGAGATAAAACTGAATATACTCTCAGGAGAAGGCAGCCTACGTATATCTGCCATTCCCTTTCGAGGTCACCGACGCTTGCTGACAGGTTTCATTTTTTTTTTTTGGCGGTGGTGGTGTTGTGGTGGGGGGGTGTTAAGGAATGTCGGGATTAGAGGGGGAGAGAAATAACTGGGAAGGTGATAATGGCCACTCCTCTCGTGAATGGGCGCAACAGATATTCTAAGGCCTTTCTTTGTGCGAACTCCTCTTAAGTGGTAAAATGTAGAGGGGAACAACAGTAATGTGTACAAATCCTACTCTATCAATTTTCCGTACTCTGAAAAGCCACATATTATTACAGAACATGGAAAATTGTCTAACTAGTAGGCCAAAGACCTTGAACACAAACTGGAAGCGATAAGAGTCACAAATCCCACAGAACATTCTATACCACGCTTATACTTCAAAACATGCCTGCTTTTTACTTTTATATACCTTATTTAGCTCTTGTGTTACCATTGATGTATTTTTTCTGTTGAAAATGGGAGTTAATAGAAACAAACCTCGCAACAACAACAAAATTCTAGACGTATTGCGCTGTTCGGAGCTAATTTAGGATATTGAAAGGCTACGAAAGAACTCTTACAAGTTGCTCGCTCTCGCAGAACCTTTTAGACTTTCGACAGATTCTTTGCTTGTCAACCTATGAGAAAAAGGACCTAGAACTTTCCAGAAACAGATCCGCTCAGTGACATGACGACTCACACAAAGTGCTCCAGACTGTCTCTGGCATAACCACAAGCTTGCACCTAAAAGGCAAATCCTCGCTGATTTTTTTTAAACAGCAGACGTCGTTAAGTATAGCAAGAAGGCAAAGAAAATTGGTAAAAGCGGCTGCAAACACTTGCGACCGGTAGACACCTAAGGTTAGCCCAGGTAATAAAGCAGTCATTCACCGGGGTACACCAAACAAGCAAATTAGGCCTCAGCGGCAAAGTCGGTGCGCCGGAAGCAGGCAGGAAGACATTTGCACATCAAATTAGCGCTCTCGGGCTCGCTGCCTATTTGTTGACAAAAGAGAGCTGTGGTCTTGAGCAGTGGTGTCAAGGCATGTTAGACTTCTCACTGAGATGGGCTGGTAAGCCGAGAATAATATTACCAAACAGCCTTCGTAAGACAGGACGTCGCAGCTCCATCCTTCTGAGAAATAGTCGAAACAATACCCACCGTACAGATGTAAATTTTTCTCCATTAAAAGTGAAGAAGGGGAGCGTGGCGAGAACAGGAGGAAGATGTGATGAGAAGAAGGAACTACAAGAGATGGCAGGCAGACTGGCGGAACAGCTATAGAAAGACACCAGACCCCGTACGCAAGAAACCCAAATAGCTTACTTATTCCTGTCATGGCACCTAGACAAGAATTGGCTCCTTGAATTTCCATGAACGAAAATCCATAACCTATCTTCTCTCGTTATTCGCTGATAAAGTTATCGGTCGCCCCAGGTACGAATAGCTTACTCAAAGTTCGCTGAAACAGCCTTTTCAGAGACAGAAAAAAAGATCGTACGACATACTTGACGATTTAGACATTTATCAAAAATATGTGTTTCGAAGGGCACTGTAGGTAAAGTACATGGTGGTGTTAAAGTTGTGAATCGGCATAGAAGTTGTGAATCGCCATAGAAGTTGTGAATCGCCATAGAAGTTGTGAATCGGCATAGAAGTTGTGAATCGCCATAGAAGTTGTGAATCGCCATGGAGGTTAACACCACTGCTACAGGTCAAGGTCACACCGTCTGCTGAAACGTCTGTTATTTTTCTCCAAGTTAAGGCTTAAAAATGATTTTCATCCATACGGGGCCAGAAAGGTCCGAAATTGCGTCTGTTACAACTGGATAGGGGTTGGTAACAAGCGCGACGTTTAGTTTTGAAACTGCAGGGCTAGCGCTCTCCGAGGATTAAAGTGAAAAGCCTCACTACCTTACGGGTCGCACACTGATGCCTCCCGTGCGTCAAGGAGGTGGGAGGGAGAGACAGCAGAGGAAGTTCAATACCTTCTTAACTGACAATTTATCATAGGAAGGATTATTTTTACTATTGGCACAACGAGAAAATATGACAAGGAAAACAAATGACGACACAATTTGCCACTTCATGTTTCTCGAACTATGTGAACTTCAGTGTGTTCGGCATGCTTCGGGCAACAAATTATCAACAACGCCTACACAGATACGCAAGGACGTACACAGCAAGTTGTTAGGGGTGGGGGTGGGGCTAAAGAGCTTTTCTTTCTTCCAGAAGAACGTAAAACCGCGTTCCCCAAAGACCAACTGGTGGTCTTTGCTGTCGTTTTCCCTCACGTAATCCTAGCCAAGGGAAACGCTCAGCTGACAGTAAGCGCCTTCCCACAGTCGCTGCCAAGACCGTGCGAGCTCAGGAGGGCCGGGGGAAACTCGTGTGAGATGAGGGTTGTATGCAAGGATCGATTCGATTTCCTCCCAGCAAGCGATCTCTGCTCAAACACTAGCCCTCTGAAGACAAAATGCAGCTGTCACAACGTTCCTGACCGGGTCATGTCATTATTTGGCAAAGAGGGATCCAAGTATACAGGCGCGCCTCCTACCGCAAAGAACTTTCTCGAACAAAAAATAAGCAAACAACAACAACAACAAAAAACCAAAAACAAAAAGCAGACCGGACAGTGGATGAAACCCGAACCTAATGCTGCAAAAAATTGTCACGATAACTGCTTGATAACGTTTAGGTCTCCCGTTTTATTCCCCATGTTCCTCTGGTTTTCGTTAATGGATTCTTTGTCAATTTTCGTATGCAGTCAAGATTTTGTCCAACTTGAACCAAAATGGAACTGAAGCATTGTTGCAGTCTAGTCACTGCTACGGACAAAACGAACTGAAATTACATGCAGGAGTTAAATCGAGACGGGATAGATCGGTACAAAAGGACTTGCAGCAAATCAAGGAAATGCCAACCTTGACATAGGCTGCACCTTTTGCCTCCATATATAAATTTTCCGCCGACAAGCTCCCCAAGGTACCAGCCACAGTGCGCAAAACAGCGTCCTCTCAACCTCTGTGGCCACCAGCCAACTGCCGTTAACTACACTAGTAAATCAGTAACTGACAGATGAAGGTGGCTTCTGCTCTGCGTGACGGGGCACTCATAAAACTGCTCATAGACATTTCGCGTGGACGCGCACCCTCTCACACCTACAGGCAGCCGCACGCACGCGAAGTATATACAGCATCCTTTCAAGACACGGGCTCCGATGTTATACTGCCTCTAAATCACATCCGAATTACATCTTCATGTCTCTTCGAACAATCCAATTCACTGCTACATCATTTAATGCTTATTAGAGACTCTCATATTTCAGGAGCATAGGAGGAAGTCTTTGAAGTCTATGTTAACGAATAAGTCTGTACCAACGCAAGCGACAATGTGATAGGTCGCATCCAGCAGACGGGCGCTTTCAGAACAGGGAAAGTGAAATGAGATGAATGCAAAAGCATTAAAATTCCATTCAAATTATACACTTTCCAAGCTACCGGACTACTTAACAGTTTGCGGCTATTGCTCGTTAAGTCTGAAATGTGGTTAATATCTACCAAAGGCCATGATCCTTAAACATTATCAAAAGACAAAGACGCTGGACCAGTCCAGCTCAAGACAAAAAAGTAATGGGAAAAAGCGTGATAACAAGACAAAATGCCATGCACAAAGGCTGCGGCATGCGGAAAAAAGGGATCACAGACTGACAGTGGAAATGTACCATAAGCTAAACAACTGTATATTGCCAGTTAGGAGTTATATAAATAGCAGGTGTAGTGACAAGCACAAGATGCCCCTCACTTCCTCCCCTCTGTATGTGAGAGGGGGCAGGGAGACATAATTTCATGAGATTTCTCTCCCTCTCCCCTCCAACTTTCTTTATTGTAAGATATATATATACAGAGGTATGTGTTTGTGCCTGTCTGAGGAGGTGGGAAAGAGAATTTCCCAAGATTTCTCTCCCTCCAACTCTCTCTCTATATATCTCTGAGACAGAGACAAACAGAAGCAGGATGGGGAAGACAGAATAACACAGAGGAAGATTAATGACAGGAAGAAAAAAGACATGAAGTCATAATACTTTATCAAATGTAGGAAAAGTTATTCATATTTTTACTGGGTGATGCAGCCATAACAAGACCTGCCATAAAATATTTGTGATCATTTTTATTACTTCTGTTTCTTGTCAGCTCTTTGGAAATACTAAAAAAAAGAAAGAAAAAAAAAGAAAGAAAGAAATAGAAAAACCAGATGCTTCACCATCACAAAAGACTTCACGTCAGCACTTCTTTGAGGTGGCTTTCAGCCAGCAATTACGAGTTGGTAAAAATACGAGCCAAACAATCTACACTTTATGACACCCTTAATTTTTGTATGAAAATTGATTTCTGTTTGGAATGTGCACTGTAAAAACCTTTATGCTTTTCTAAGGGGGTTTCCCATAATGTTTTCACATTATAGCAATGTAAATCTTAATAAAGTGCAATTTTATGACACATCACAACTTTATTATCTGTACACTATAAACACCTGGTGGATAATGAAGATGCTGCTATCACAACAAAAATAAGGAAGACCTTTAAAACATACGAAGCTATAAGCACAAAAAGCACACAATTTGTTCCATAAGACAATGTCTACAGACCAGTTGCTCACTGAAAAATTCACCAAAGTTATAATACATACTCACATCTACAACACTTCACTGCAGTGCTTTTATCAAAGGAACAGAGGCTTAGTATTTCATAATTGGAGACTATTTTTTGGCCATCACATTTGTGAATAATATATGAGTTTATTCATTACCCCTGAACAGAATATAAGTAAAACAATGTCAGACCCGACACAGGACATAATTATGTGAGATCACAAGCCTCAGACTGAGTGCCTTAAGGCCACAGACCAGCCAACAACAATAGTAGATTTCCTTGCATCCGAAGAAAACCTTTACTTACAAACTGCTAACTTAAAAGCATCCTTTATATCAACAGGCAGTGAGTCAGTAATTTAACAAATAGGCATCAACAGCTCTTCTTTTAAGAAAGTTAGTGCCTCACACTTTCTTCTTGACAGCTTGGAAAAGGAATGTCACGGATTGGACTATAAATTGCAACATACTTCACACACACACACACAAGTAACCAATTCTTTTTCTGGTTTCCTCCTTTCACCCAACTAGCTGCCTTTGGCTATTGAGAATTTGGGAAGGGAGAAGAAATCTATTTATGCATATTAAATAAGAAAAATATGGCTGCAGTCGGCTACAAAATCTAGATTTTGTAAGGCTACATGTGAACGCGCGCTTTACAAGTACAGGTGAATTTTAAGTGCAAATTGTTCGCATTCATGTTCTTTGGGAAAACCACGCCCTTGTATCATATTAAAAAAAACTATTACTGACAACTTTATTATTCGCAAAATTCGAAGGCTGTAAAATGAAATACATGTATTTCGATTTAAGTCTGCTTGGTTTTGCGTCGCACTCTGCTATTACAAATTAAAATTCCTTCACGCTTCTACCTGGGGATTTCCTACGCCTTTTCGACTGTGTATTTAAATCCTTGGACCGTAGTTCCAATGCAAGAGTTTACGAGTTTTGTCCCTTTGTTTTGAAAAGGCGATTAAAAGTTGTCCCGCTGGACAGGTGTGCCAGTCATGTTCAAAGGGCAAAAACGCTTGAAACAAAGTCTTCAGACACGTTCCTATTTTTTGTAAACCAACACAAAATTTTGCAACTCACCTGGCGTAACTTGGTGGCCCGTCTGAAAGGGTCTACCTGTGACTGGATGAAGCCAAGATGTCGTACGCTGTCGCTCACTGGGGACGACAGAAATATGACAGGAATGTGGGTCAGACATCACGCATACAAAAGGTGCAAGAGACTTATAATCGCAACTTAAAACATCCATCAGGAAAAAAACTTATCCTCACCTTATAAAAAAGACCCTGCCGTCGCTGGTGACACCGAAACTCCACTCAGGCGGCAGTCCAAGGCGTTCTCGTAAGACGTCACTCGCCATTTTGCGGCAAGTTGACTTAAGCTCTTCCAATAGCCTCCCGCCGTACGTGGTTGACGACACAGTTGACTAAGCGGTACGGGGGCGGGACTTAAAAGAGTCGGGGAGGATAGGCAACCCTTCGCGTTGGCGCTGGCGCCCGATGTCTCTTTATATCTCCGTCCTGCAAAACAAGGTCACTCTTTCCCGTCGCCCGATGATGAGCAATGTCCTTAAGATTTCATGTTAGGCAAGCGGGACCAAGAGCAATAGCAGAAGATTTTTATTAATCCCAGTGTCTTCTTCCGGATGGCTGCTCGAGGTCGGTATATATAACACCGCTGAACAGATTAGAGAGGAATCGTTTGTCCGTCCATTTGCCAAAAAAAAAAAAAAGAGAAAAAAAAGAAAAACGAGATAAGCTTCGTCTTCCAGATTTTCGCTATTATTATTATTATTTTGTTGATATTTAGAAAGGTTTAGGGAAAATTTGTCGACCACAATCGGATGAAAAGTCTAAAGAAATCTGCATTGTTGCAGACGTTTGGCTTAATATTATAGTTTCTGAAAACTGTCTTAATGCATCTTAAAAGAATTGGAACGTGGAAACCCGGCGTAATAATTACTGCTGGCACATCTATATTTAATACGAAGCTTTTGATCATAACGTAAGTGTGGTGCGGGTTGAGTGATGTGCTGATGTGTGTGTGTGCGTGCGCGCTATGTTCTGTTCTCTGTATTAAACTGCATGCTCATTTTCCAGGTACTGATATATGATGGGGTTTAACTGCTTAATTGTGGCCGAATAAGATATTTTGATCCGAGGTGTAACAACATTGACTACATTTCTAATCAAAACATTGACACCAACAGGAGCTGGATTTAGTTTTCTCGGGAAGATTAACACTGTTGTACTCTCCCTGGCTTTCTCAAAGTGGCTACGCTAGCACTGCATGAGGCACATAAGGCCATTGAAATCTTAGAAGATCTCTGACACTACAAAAAGTCCGTTGTGGGTTTCACTTCCATATCCATATCTTTGTTCTTCTTTGCTTTTTTTCGGGTTGTACTTCCTTTTATTTCCTTTTGTCTTTCTTTTATCTCAATTAGTCTCTTCCTCTTTCGAGAGGGCAGTCCTGGGTCCAAGGCATGTGCAAGGTTGGGAAACTGCCTATCCTTGTCATTTTATGTAGAGTGCCTTAAAAAACATTTCGCACTTATCAGTTCCACTGAGTGGTTTTAGGGGGGGGGGGGTAAGTCCCTGTCATGGCGACCGGGGTATTAGGGGTATGCGGCCCTGCTACTATAAGCGCCGTAACATCCACCATGCTGATATCTACGTTAAGATATGCTCGGTGCGGAAAGGCGGTTTAATGTTCGCAGAAGGGCCAAGCGGAGTCTGTGCCGTGTGTTTATCCCCAGGATGATATCTTCACGGAGTCTGCGCAGTGTGTTATCCCCAGGATGATATCTTCACGGAGTCTGCGCAGTGTGTTATCCCCAGGATGATATCTTCGGCCCCTGCTGGATTTGTGTGACTTGTGATGTCGAAAACGACATGCTCATATTAAGATAAATATGTCTAATGTGTCTCGTAGAAAATATGTATAATCTGTCTAATGGCACATTATATATGTCCAACTTGTCTAACAGAATGTTATAGGTTTAATGTGTCTAAAAGAATATCGCAAGTCTAATGTATCTAACAGTAAGGTTTTTCTGGTCGACCAGCGCGACTGCCGATGATTGCCAGCTGGGAAACGGGTCCGCTATTTGCCAGATGTTGTACAAACACAGAAAGGCTATAACTATACCGACTGGCTAAGGCTGTGATGACAAAGAGGCAATAAGTGTTATGTATATTACACTACAGTATTATATATATGCATATTATATGTTCGATTATGATTGTAGAGTCGAAGGGTTTAAAGTGTGCTTTTCGTTTGACTCTTTAATTAGGAAGCCCTTAAAATGACGTCAGCTGAAGAATGAATAACGTCGGACGGAGACTTAGAGTGAAAATTAGAATGAAACTCACTGTGATGCTATGATTAAATTAGTATTTCAACTAAATGTTTTTAGTCGCTTTTCATGAGAATAGGTCACTATATCCCTGTTCCATCATGACAGGCCTCAATCACAAATTTGGCTGTAAAGTCTCATATACCCGACCCTGGCTGTTTCAGGGGATTAGTGAGGGTGGGCGTCTGTGACGAAGGTCAAGGCTAAAACTCTTGCAGATTCGCGGGAGGGAGGTACTATATAATAATACATGCAACAGTTAATCTGGCGTAACTCTATCCTGCTAATGACTACAGTTGAAAAGTAAATGTCCGATACTGACAGCAATAAAGAAGATGAATCTTAAATATCAAGGGTTGGGGTTTTTTGTCCAAATGGAGGGACAATAGTTCTTTCTTATTTTTATTCTACGCTATCTAATCTGTTCAGCGGTGTTATGGTACGTTTACTGGCCTCTGAGCAGCCATCGTTAAAGCAACACTACAATTGATAAAAAAATTCTTCCCTTTCATTGTTCTTGCGTCTCGCGTACTTCCCATGAAATCTTAAGCTCATCAACAGGCAAGGGGAAAGTGCATATTTTCTGATCTCTTTGATAAGGAAACCGTTTGCCTTTTATTGTTTTGGTATCGACTACGGGACATCTACAACACGACAGTTGTATGTAGATGAATCAGTTAACAGGGAGAATGTTCGGAGAGTGGGTAAATGGTGTTTTGTGAACAACCTAAAGCTTAATTTCTCCAAGACAAAGGAACTTGTGTTCGACTTCCTGAGCGAAAGAAAACCTGTTCTTCCACTGCATATCATTGTAACGGATATAAAGCAGATGCTCTCATTTAAATTCCTGGGAACTGTGATCGACGGTGACCTGAGCTGGGGAAGAGAACATTACTGCCATCGTGAACAAATGTTCGCAGCTGTTACACTAAAACTGCTGCGTAAATTTCACCTGCCGAAGCAGGTTATTGCTCAGTCTTACTACGCAGTCATTAACTGAGCGCACGTCATGCTTTTCTGTTATGCCATTGCACGGCAATGTGACGGTAAAGCAAAGAAACTTTTAACTAGAGCATGTTAAGACGGCTGTGTCCTTCCATCAGTGGGTTCTATACGTTCCTCGAGCGTGCTTATCGGAAAGTACAGCATATCCATTAGGGCCCCCATTCAGCAAACCGTCTGTTTATCCCTCTTCCTCCAGACAAACCATTCCGAACGTTGATAGAACTATTCGCTTTTGCTCTTGTCTCTTCCCTGTCGTACAGAGCTGAGCGTGCCTCCGGTAAGGGCTGTGACTCCCCTGAGAACGCAGATGGAAGTGTGGAGACAGTAGGAGGAATGGGGTTGGGGGGTGTGGGTGCCGTCGTGATAGACGTTTGTACGCTGTGTTTTGGGTATATAGTTACAAATGAGTGCAAAGTAAGTGAGTGAGTGGTTGTATATCTTTCTGCTACGTTAAGCCAATATCCTGTCGAGTGCATGACAAATGTACGAATCGAGAAAATCGAATGCGCAATGGAACAAGGGAGGCAATTCTGTTACCGTTTCAATGAATTTTTTGCCAGAGTTTGTTGCCTTGAGCCAAGGCGAAGACGGTTTGGAACTCTTGCTTGTTGAAAATTCGGAATAACGACATCACTATTTCGTAAAACAGATGTGAAAATATTTGGCTTTAGTACACAAAGGAAATAGTTTGAAATTAAGACGCAAGACGCTTTCTGATTTCCTGAAAGGCCCCTTTGTTCTCATTCGCTTTCACATGCACACGTACGCACGCATGCAGGCACACACGAACAGACATGCACACAGGCACACATATACACCCGTGTGTGTGGGCAAGACGGATCGGGAGGGAGGGAGAAGGATACTCGGGGACACTCGATCGCTCTGTGGATAGTAGCGACGCCAATGCCATCTGTGCTGTTTGATTTGCAGCTCCATATACAGCCGCTTGTAATAATTTCCACAAATCACTTTTATTCTCACCAAGGCCATGTTGAAATACTATATATACATGATATATACACTATATGATGCACTATATATATGAAGCATGCATTTTTAATAGGGTATGGTCTTTAATATAATAATGTCCAATGTTGAATCTGTCTGTCTGTCTGTCTGTCTGTCTGTCTGTCTGTCTGTCTGTCTGTCTGTCTGTCTGTCTGTTTGTCTGTCTGTCTTTTATCATGAACACACACACATACGCGTGTCCCCCACCTCACACACACACACACACTCAACCCCTAATTCGCTTGAAGATTTAAACGTGGTTATTAAATCAAGTCTGCTTGCGTCCAAATGAACCTCTCTATGGCAGGGGCCGACTTTAAAGTTAAGCACGTGCGTTATAATTGCCCGTGCAGCAGACGTGCAAGGCCCTAAGCTCACTGAACTGCATGCACAGTTCTATCCTTCCTCGCCCCTGTTCTTCTTCATGTAAAATCACCCTCCCCTTCCGCAGCTGCAGGTGTCGTTATGCGCTCAACATGCTTGACGGAGATAATCTGCATCGTCCTTGGCAAGGACTTCCCTTTACAGAGCTGCCCTTCAGCTGAAGTGAAAGTTTACTGACAGAATTACCTAGCTACTCGTCTTCCCTATCTTTTTTCTTCTTTCGTATGTATATTTAACCGTTTTTAAAGGTGGGGGGGGGGATTTTCGTTGTGTCGCATGGATCTTCTATTAATGGCGACTGGTCTGTTTTCCAGGAGAATTAGCAAAGGAAATTTATTATTACAGTCTTTTTAAAAGCAAAGCTATTGATATTTTAGTGTACAAATAGCTCACGAAGGTCAATAAACAGGTGTTTTAAGCTATTGAAAAATGCAGGTGAAAGATCAGTCTGTAATGTGGATGAACCGAAGGGTCTACTTTTGCCTTTCTTAAGTCAGACGATCGCAAGGCGTTGTAGAAGGGCTCTGGCTGCAGTGAGTTTCTACATTTAAGATTTGATTGTATTGCTATCCCGCAACATACTTGTTCGTTTGCAGTATAGCAGTTGTATTAGTTCTATGTCACAAAGTTTTAAAACAACGTTTGTCTGATATCAGTAAATCATACAAAGTGATTCGTATTGTTATGTTTTCCAAGGTATCTCTTGGTTGTGGTTTAGTTTATAATGCAAAACAGACTTATGATCGTATCAATCAAAAACAATATACAAATATATTAAAGAGGTGTATCTATTCCGTTATGTTCTCTTTGATTATCCACCTTATTTTCTATTATTTCGTATTGTTATATAGATTGTGCATGCAGCGCTCTTTGCAAAGGACCGCATTCAATGTTGTATTACGTACGTTTTTTCCGGGCCCTGTTTTTCTAACTATAAAAATCTCAATAGCGTATAACTTAGTAACATGAAGTACAGCTTCATTAATTTTGGTTGCCTCTCTCATCGCTCATGCCGGGTCGCCTGCCTGCTTTTGTGCTCATCAGAGGGTTCACGTGTTCCGTCAGTCGTGTATTTTCCACCTTTCTTCTGCTGTTTGGTTGAAATGCCATTTCTGTGTGTCCTTTACGTCTGTCTGTCAACGCGTACCCACTGGCCTAAAATGTGCATTTAGGGCACAGAGGATCGAAACGCGTTTATCTGGCTTAACGCCTGCTGGTTAGTTTTTATTGGCGCTTTGGGAGTGTGGACAAGGACACATCGCAAAGTCAGCAATGTCCTCCCTGCGCAGTCATGCCGATGGCATTGACAGGAGATATTGATCGAACAAGATCTCTATTTCCACGAAAAAAATACAAAACGCCTTTGTTCCTTTGAAGTGCTCTCAGTTTTGTTCTATCTACTGAATGCGTGTGAACGACATTATGCAAGCATAAATTGGGGTATGCGTTCGTGTTCGAGTTGAGGGGTATAGCTTTGTACATTTGTGAGTATTTGCCTGTGTGTTTTAATGATTGTTCGAGCGTGTTTTACACGACCGCACTCCCACAACCACCACCACCACCACCATTGAACAGACGGACATCAGTACCAAACTTTATTCTTCGCCAAGGGCTAATTAAAGAAACATTTTCTTTTAAATTCCCGGTGGGAGGTCTGGCATTTTCTGCAACCATGTTTGTATTTGCCTCATGAGGAAGGTGAAGGTCGAGCTGTCTTCACCGTCACTTCCGGCTGTCTCCGGTAATTTAAATTTGGCCGGATCAGGAGCTTTCAAAGGGGAGGACGAACATGGCAACTCTGATGTCGGCTTCGTTCTACTCGCAGCGTCAGTAAATTACCTGGAATTGTTCACTCCCACACACATTCCATCACATTTAATGAAAAAGACTAAAACGTAGCAGTGCTTGATCCCGAGAAACGGGCCGAGAAGTCTATAGTGCTGCAGACAACAGTTTAACATCGATAATAGACTCAGCGATCTATAGATGTGCGTGTAAATAGTCGATTACCATATTGATAAATCTAAGGGGTTTCCCTGGAGTGTTCTATCCATGTACTAATTTATGTCTACATGGCCTACAAATACTCTTTTCGGTTCCCTGTCTGGATTGCAAGAATGTTTCTCCCATGCACGCACACAGATTTGAGTCCGCAGGGTCTCACACAAAAGTCTGGCAGCGATGCGCCCATGACAGCTCTATATATAGAAGTTATTGCACAATGAGATAAATCTACATCAATCCAAGGTCATCGGTAATTTTCAACACATCACTTGCAAGTACAAAAGGACTAGCGTAAAGACAGCCTGCAGTAGGCAGACCTTCTGGACTGCCCCTGGCCTGCTTTTCAAGGACGAGAAATAACAGTGAATAATCGATGATGACATCGGCGAGGCAAAGCAAAGCAGACGGCAAGCCTGACGGACCGTCGAAGGAAAGAGCAAAGGGGAAGCACTCTCAGCTAATCGGCACTCTGACGAGAAGTCGTCCTGCTTGCTGCTGCACAACGGACGACAACCACATACGCTATTTTCCGCAGGAGAGAACGGATTAACAGTGCCGAATTCGAGCGTTTTAAATTTAAGCGGCTGGTTTTAAACGGGCGAGAAAACAAGGCTGGACTGAATGCACCGAGCGTCGGTTTTCCCCTGTTTAGCACGCGCAAAGGTAAGGCATAATCTTTCTCCAATTTTTAGACGCACTGCCCGTCGCAGGCTGTGCGTGCAATTCCTGTGAAGTTATCGCTGGAAGCGCTCACGAGAAATTTCTTTGCGTCACGCTATTGATTGGAGTGTCTATAGTCGTGAAAAACACGCGCAGGTTTCTCACTTGTTTTCAGCCTAGTGCATTACAGTATTATTAATTCAGTCTCATACATGTCGTAAGGGTCAGAAAACTTCATAATAATTTTTTCTGCCAAAGATGGGTTCCTCTCCCATCCCCAGGCCATAATGGTATGCGACTTGATCCGAAATATGATGCGGGAAGGGCTGCAATGCGCTGAACCCTGCATCGCGCCTTTTGGTGAAACCATTAGTAATATTTGGTGATGTAATGGTAAATGTTGTTAGTTTTTTTTGATGAAAAATTAATACAGGTAGTAGGTGTTAGCAATATTTGGAATCTTCACCCAGTTCAGATATTGCGCGGTATAATTTGACGAGAGACCGGCTGTACAGGACCTTGTAGCACTCATGGTTCTTCTGTTCGGCTTCGTTCGCTGAAAGCAAAGTTCGTGTCTCAGTTCTAGCAACGGATACATATGGATTGCTGGCAGACGATTCCCTCCACTTGCTCTCAAGGTTCTGGCAGAACAAGGCCAAGCAATGCTCGACTTTCCGGCATTGGGTCTGATGTGCAGGTCGAGGTCACGCATAGTTACAATCAAGAAGTTGTGTAAACCATCTCTGCCATCGGCTCAAAAATCCAGTCACACGCAGGATGTAGAATTTAGAGAGAACTGAAGAATATGTGGTGTTCTCAGTGCCCTTGTAGGTAAAATGAAACAACAATAAGACAAGATTGACGGCAGTATCCCTTGATCGTCCGTGTACTGTCGGAAAACGCGATGCCTGTAGCATGACTAAGATCTGAGCAATGTTGGAGTCTCTGAGCAATGTTGGAGTCATGGGAGATTGAGTGTTTGTCTTAGCAGGTTGACCTTATTCGATTTAATATTGTATCCATTGTTTTGGCGATGACACGGGTGCGCAGTCTCCAAGACCAGTGTGTAGACTTCATAACAGATCGAGATTTCGTGTACTCTGCATCCGTGCTGAGTGAGGCATCAGTCTCGCTTAGCAGAGTGGTCTGCTGCACATATACATTTGCCAGTGTTTAACACAGCCGATTGAAACAAGAAGCGATTGATAACTCTTTGGTAAAGCTTTCAACAATTCAAGTCACTGCCCATCGATCCGTACCTAGCGAAACTGTAAAAGTCTTTAAAATTATTTCAGAATATGCATATGAATTAGTTGGCCATTATATTAATTAACTTCCACTTTGAATTTCTTGTATTGTATGTAAGTCTTGTTATGCTATAAATCACACAGATTTTAAGATTTGTAACGTGTGAGAACACATCCAAAGAGTTGCTTGCGGAAAACACATCGAAAAACAAAATGACAAAGTTTAAAACCACAGATAGCAAAAACACACTACAAGACCATAAGGCCGATAGATAAAACTGTTTTCCTCAGCAACATCTATATTTATATAGCCTTTTAAGTATAAAGCAGTTATTTGCTTCAAGTGACGCCTATATAGTCTCTGACGTCATCTACTGTTCCAAACAGCTAGTCTGTACAAATCATCTTATTCACGTCATTTCTGTAGACCGGTCTTGTTAATGATATTACATTTACGTTTTATTCTTCCTTCACCCTCAGTGGAGTATGAAGACAAGACATAAGCAACAGTACAACAAAGCAACAAACAGGTGAGCAGAAATTCACTAGGATAAGCAAACGAATTAACAACCTATCTTAAGAGGCTCGCAACAGCTTGCAATAAAGTGAGTAGAAACAAACATACATCCATTTCCACAAAAGTCTTTAAGTAGGATTTTAATAAAACATGATATCTTTGTAACTAGTCTTTTGGTACCCGTTGAGAGCAGGCGATGAAATTTCTAAGCACCAGGGCGGTTTCTGTAGAAATGCAATAGCCATTTGTTTCGGTCAGCCTTAAATTTGTCACAGCGAAATGGTATTCATCGCCGATGTCGTTACTGCTACAAAGATGACAGATTCTTTCTTCTCTGGGTATTCTCTGTATTCTGTGCGTTTGAACTGGGAAGTTGTTGTTCAAGAGTCGGAATTTAAGACGTGGTATAAAATGTACTAGTTTAAGCAAACTGTAACTTGCAGTCCCTGGCCCTTCCTTCCTAGCTAGTTTCATGTGTATGTCTTACCTTCCACAGACTGAACATTTGTAAATCAGCTGACCCCGTTTTCCACCTAGCCATTAACCTTGGCGTCTCAGCCGAAACGAGATCCCTCCAGCTGAAAATAAAGTAGGAGGAATGTGAAAACGTTTGAAACGTATTTCGGATTTAAAGGTTTTCCTAAGCTGATTCGATTGCTGTCAGCGCCACTGGTGTTGTACGTCACCCGCAGTGTCAGTCAGGTTCGGTCGTGCGTCACAGAACGCTCGTACACCGAAAAGCCAATCAATTCCTCTAACTTCACAGGAGAGCTCTGCACGAAGGTAAATTCAGGTGTGATATCCTGAAATTTATTGCACCAAGGCTATAACTAAAATCGGGGATGGCAGGGAGTCGGCCGTGATAAACAAACGCCACGCGGCAGACAGCTTGGGTGGGAGAGCTTCCTTTCACCCAAAGTGATGGGGCACTGCAGCAAAGCATCTGCTGCTGCACAGGACATCCGCTCGTTGCAGTTCTACGAAAGCAATGCTTGGTGCCTGGCCGAGGCGAAATGCTATGCGCCGTGACGATGCGCAATGACCCTTGACGTTTTCTCTGGTCATAATAAAAAGCCCGTGTACAAGGTTCAGGACAGCTACCCCGTGTATGAAGACAACATGCCATATGAAAACAAAGTTTCCCCCGTATGAAATGTTCCTGAAATGCAGTAGTACGCATTCCATCAGGGTGTATCACAAGAAATGGCTGTAGGTGTAATTACGGGTTAAGAACAGGTGAATTATCTTCCAAAGGCAACGGCATCTACAGCTTTGAGCCTAGGCAAGCGTGGAAATTTACCGGTACATAAAAGTGCACATGTATTTCAGCAAGGAAATGGGACACTAAGCCCACCTCTGGGTATAGAAAAGATGACACGAGCACTCGTGAAACCGGCCCCGGTTGTTTCTTTATTGGCCACCCTGTTCCCCTCCCTGTTCCCCTCCCTGTTCCCCTCCCTGTTCCCCTCCACTAATGAATACCGAGAATGTCAAGGGCGATCACACTGAAACGACGAGGGCAACTGTATCATAGGAAAGCTTTAGACACCAGTAAAAAGGAGCAGAAAATCTGAAGCATATGCCCAGAAGTGAAGGTTGAATGAGTCACCCTGAAATATCTTTGACCACCTAGTCTAGTGGTTAAGAAATCAGCTTCCGAGGTGGGAGGTTGGTGGTTCGCATCCCGGCCGAGTCATACCTAAGACTTAAAAATTGACAATCTAGTAGCTGCTCTGCCAGACACCTGGCACTATAGGGAACAGGACCGGCTTGCGGCGGGTACGCCAACCAACCAACCAACCAACCAACCAACCAACCAACCAACCAACCAACCAACCAACCAACCAACCAACCAACCAACCAACCAACCAACCAACCAACCAACCAACCAACCTGCCAGGAGGAACAAGGTATTATAGGATTTTTGTTCCGGCCATCGGGATGGGACACAATGTGCCGAGGGAGGAAATCTGCTGGCAATTGCACATTATGAACCCCTAGACTGCAAGTTGCATGCGGCGCCCCGTGGCACAGTTCTGCCCATTTACTCGCACACAGATCACAAGGGGTTCTTAAGCCGGGGTGAAAAGGTTAGAGGTTTCAACATGGCGTCGATATGAGAATGATTGAGTCATCGCTCTGCTGCCAGAGGATAGGAGCTGCCTTGTTGTGGGCGGGGAAGAAAAATTGACGGTTTGGCTGTTTCCAGTACGCTCAAAAAGAAGGGAGTGTGTGTGTGTGTGTTTTTTTTTTATATTTTGAATGGGATCCTGTCCGTAGTTTAAGGAGAATCCGCTGGAACGTACAGTACAATGCAATATGAATACTTATTCTCCACTGAGAGTTAGTAACAACTTTAAACAATAAAAGAATATAAACAAAATCCTCACATATACTTCGCCACAGACCTAATAAAGACAAATGATTTTAGTTGGTATTGTTACAATATTGTTACTCTGTGAAACTTCAAATTCAAATTTGGTTTATTCTGTCCTCTAGTTTAAGCCAGAGAAACATATGAAAGAGACTGCACCAAGAATACTTTCGTTAGCTTTCTTTTAGGAATTCTATCAATACTGATCTAAATGTTTCAGGGGTTGGATTATCAAACATATTGTGTACAGAGGGATGGTTTTATAATGCTGGAAATGTAGTTTCTATGTTTCTGGGCAGTGAATTTTGTTAACTTGTAACTCTCTTGTTCTGTGGATTTGACTATGCATTGATAATTAAGCTATCAATGATGCCACCTTGTGGAAAATTTTGACATCAGATAAACGTGGGCATATGTTAACCCGGAAGGTTTGCTAATGAAACAGCTTTTTTCAAAGCTTAACTTGCAGTAAAAATTATGCTTGGTGATGTAAAATTACATTATTGCGAAAATAAAGTGTTTTGTGGAAAAATTATTGCTTATCAACAGTGATACTGGGGTTAACGGTTACGTGTTTGTCAGCATGTAGAAAAATTGAAGCACGGTCATATGACGATGAACCAGTCTACTGTCTCCTTTTTCTCCCTCCTTTTTTTTCTCTATTCCTCATTCGGAAACCGAATGTAGCCATGGGTAACCAGAGTTTTGCGCTGAATTCTGCGTAACAGATGCAAAGGACAAAGGGGCAGCAGGAAATTAACGTCATGGTTTGAAGCGAGCTGAGGGCACACAGTGTACACAAGGACGCGCGTCCGTTTTTCCCCCTCCTCTCTCTCTCCTTGCGCTTGCGTGTGTCCGCATGTCCGCATGTCTGCATGCGTTTGTATGCGCATGCGTACACATCTGTTCTGAATGTTTGTGCGTGCGTGTGCGTGCGTGTGCGTGGGCGAGCGCGCGAGAGATAAAGAGATACGTGCGTTTTTGTCTGTAGATGATTGTGAAAGAGAATTAATTTGTGGCTGATATACTTTCAGTGACTCTTGCGAATGAACGAAAAATTGTGATTAGATTATCCGTTATTTGCAACAGGACACCCCGAAATCATAGGCATGTAGTGGGGAGAGTGGTGGTGGGGAGGGGGGAACTCGGAGGGTTGGGAATGAAGAGATGAGAGAGAGAGAGCTTCCCGTATTTGGGGAGTGATTCACCGAGGGAAAAGAGCAATTTTGTAAAGGACACTTCATGCTGATACCCTCTAAATTGCACACTTAGGACCAGTTTGCAAGGAAGTCCGCAATTTTTTACATGTAGAAATCCTTGTTCGTTCATTCGTTTTTATTTTTTTCCTCCCTCACCACTGCCACCACAGCACGCAATGTTAGCGTTTACTCTCGGCAGTTTATGGGACACCATGGGGAATCCGCTAAACACGCCATGATACACATTCAGCCCGACTCTTTCTGTACTTCAGCTCAAGAGATATAATACCGGTCTATATTGTTATAATTTCATTCTGAATTCATTCTGAATGCATTCTGTACCTTCATGACCACCCATTCCGTATGTCATCGCAATAGTAAGCTTATTTTATTGTTATTGTGGCTGGGACTTGGTACACAAGAAATGTTATGCATACAGTACAAACCTTGTATGTTGTAGGACGGACCAGTACATGTTTTGTATAACTGTAGAAGGAATTATACTGCTAAAGACTGGAATTGTATGGTTACCTGAGGGGTACGCAAGTTCGCTCCCCTGGCTTCCAAGCGGATTTTGCAAGAAGGGGTGTAGTTTGAGGGGTGGGGCATGTAGTGCTCATCCCACCATGTGACACGGTGAGGGGTGGGGCTTATAGTTCTCATCCCACCATGTGACACGGTGAGGGGTGAGGCTTGTAGTTCTCATCCCACCATTGTGATACGTGAGAGGTGGGGCTTGTAGTTCTCATCCCACCATTGTGACACGGTGAGAGGTGGTGCATGTAGTGCTCATCCCACCATTGTGACACGGTGAGAGGTGGGGCGTGTAGTTCTCATCCCACCATTGTGACACGGTGAGAGGTGGTGGGGCATGTAGTGCTCATCCCACCATTGTGACACGGTGAGAGGTGGTGGGGCATGTAGTGCTCATCCCACCATTGTGACACGGTGAGAGGTGGTGGGGCGTGTAGTGCTCATCCCACCATTGTGACACGGTGAGAGGTGGTGGGGCATGTAGTGCTCATCCCGGTGGAGGGCTGACCTTGGTCTTCTCCCTCTTTCTCTCCCCACTCCCCGTCGCACTCTCTCCCTGTGTCTCTCGTGGGAGGCCAAAGAAAAAGACTAGTTCGTTAGCTCTTCCGACTTCTGTAGAGACAGTCACACCGTGGACTAGGACTCAGCCAAAAGAAATCAGATTAGACAGTGAAACGTGTGACAGCTATTTCGAGAGAGTAATTGTGGTAAGAACGAAGAAAATGACCAAGAAATAAGGAACACAAAATTGTCGACATTTCGGGGCATTACTCCATGTTCAAACATTTTGTTGAAGAATACGAAATATTGCTAATGTTTATGAAGAATCACTTAATCTCTTTTGCAAAGTCACTAGTTGTACACTTGATGCACGGAGTACAGCTGTTTCCGTCAGAACAAGTCGTAGAGATGACCCGTTAAGTTAGATTGCTAGAGTTATGGTTCGCAGAGTAATGGTACCTCACGTGAGGTTAACTACGCTCCGGAATGAACGAAAATGAATAGAGACCAAAAGAAAAGACTAACTTCGTGTTTTACAACAAAAAACTTAGTTTTCCGTCAAACAGAGTCTAGAAAACTGCTGGTACGGTCAGAAGACCTATAGCTACAAACACCTGGGGTGCGATAGCTATTGACAATCTCTGGCAAATCTTGAAGCTTGTCTGCTAGTCGCTTCTGTAAACACGCACACACATTCGACAGATTCGACTCATTGTACTGTTGCCATAGAAGCGTGCGTCTGATGAGATCTTTCATAATGGCTTTGTACAGAATATTTACAGCAGAATCATGATGCCTGCCACGTCTACATACAGCAACATGTTCATGCATTGACTATTACTGTCCTCGTGGCCGGGACAGCTACAGATCCACTCGTGCAACAACAACAAAAAAGTGATCGCCGCAAATCATAAGCGATATTATTGTTTAACCTGGCTTATTTAATTAACGCAGCGTCCTCATCACAGATGGCTTTATTTGATTAGGAGTGGACCTGTGCATACTGTCAAGTTAAATCAGTGAAATGTGGCATTGTCAGGTAGCATCACATTGTTTAGAAAATTTTGTTATAACCACATGTAAATGTAGCAGCAATTATTTTCGGTAACTGCAAGCTTCACTACTCTCGCAGTCCTCCTAATGCCACTAGTCCGGTCATAGAATATGCTCCGGTCATAGAAATATGCTCCGGTCATAGAATATGGTCCGGTCATAGAATATGCTCCGGTCATAGAATATGCTCCGGTCTAGCCAAACGACTGGTGCCAGTCTTCACGTCTCGGCGATCAATGGCAGTGAAACCGAAGGCCGCAGTGAACAAGGCAATTATGTACGTACAATTGCCAGCATCCGAACCAGGCCAGACTTCCATTACTGCGACAGCATCGCGAGAGACATTCGATGGGCGGTTAAGCGGAGACAAATTTTTCGCAGTCAAGACGTCACAGTTCCAGGGTAAGCTTCTGTGATGGGGATCTGTGACGTACCTTCCCTGTCTGTGTGGTGCAAGTTCTGTCACAGCAAGTTTCTGTACCAAAAGAATTGGGACGACCTTTTGGCAGTTTAAGCACTCTGAAATGTTGTGACAGACATTGATGTTTAAGACGTGTATACGTGTCTCCGACCGTGGAGTCTAGCAGGCGGCTTGGCGGGAAAGTTTTACAGAAAGCGCGAGCTGTTCTGGTCAGAGAAGATTACACGTCGTCCATTAAATTTCGTGCAGTGCCAGCGACGTGGCTCGAATGAATAAATGAGGATACGACTGGGTGGTTTATTGCAGAATGAACTGGACACTCCGCAAGATGTTACCCACAGGACACAGTGTAATGTGCGTGAAGTGCGGGGTTATTTCCGGACATCTTAGTATCAGATTCCCATGTTAAGATTCCTTGGTTGCTGATGGCCCCCCATTCACCACCAACATCCCCCTCCCCCGGATATGGACATTTTCGTTTATTTATTCATTACTTGGTTTTGCTTCTTTCGCACTCACTCATTTAAAAAGAAATAGAACGTTTTGCAATTCCTCAGCTTAACCGGGAATAATGTCAGGAGAAATTATTTCTTTCTTCTTTTTTCTCTTTTTTTTCCTACCCCCCCCCCACACCTCTCTCTTTTAATGGAAGTGGGGATGGCTGAAATAGCTTTGTCCCGGAAACTCTGCTTGGCGATATAATCATCTTGTCAGGTCGATGTTTGACGTTGCCTTGCAACAGAATGCACTACGTGTATCCAAATGAGGTTTGAAAATAACGCAGCGAGTGTGTGGTAGGCAGATAAAGAAGTTGAGGAGGGCAGGAGGGGGACAGTAAAGCAGGCTACAGTACTTGCCTTGGCTAGCTCCAGCCAGCCAGCCCCTCGCTCATCCCGGCCTCCGCGCCTGTCTCCTGTCATGACAGGCCCGGATCGAAATGACACCAGCTCTCTGGCCCGTTTGTCTCGACACCGTCCTCTGCAAGATGGCTGACTCAAGGCACCTTCACTTTCGATCCTATAAGCTGTGAATTTATTTGAGTCCTATGACAGTTTGTCAGACATTGCATGGATGATAGTTACAGCGGGCGAGCTGGTTCGTGTCCTATGAGTTTGTCAGACATTGCATGGATGATAGTTACAGCAGGCGAGCTGGTTCGTGTCCTGTGACAGTTTGTCAGACATTGCATGGATGATAGTTACAGCGGGCGAGCTGGTTCGTGTCCTGTGACAGTTTGTCAGACATTGCATGGATGATAGTTACAGCGGCCGAGCTGGTTCGTGTCCTGTGACAGTT
>SMGT01002689.1:0-10343 GCA_004794575.1 Lanistes nyassanus
AATCCCTGCACTATTTATGCACAAGAGCATAAAGAAGACAGACTCTAAAGCGTGACACGTACAGTAATCCCTGCACTATTTATGCACAAGAGAGTACAGAAGACAGACTCTAAAGCGTGACACATACATACAGTAATCCCTGCACTGTTTATGCACAAGAAAGTACAGAAGACAGACTCTAAAGCGTGACACATACAGTAATCCCTGCACTATTTATGCACAAGAGCGTAAAGAAGACAGACTCTAAAGCGTGACACGTACAGTAATCCCTGCACTATTTATGCACAAGAGAGTAAAGAAGACAGACGCTAGAGACAAAGACACGTACAGTTCACTAGGGAATGTTTAAGGATGCGAGTAAAGAAGTCAGATGACGGAAGAGGAAAAGTTCATAACGATTAAACTAGACAACATTGAAGGACGCGGGTAAAGATGACGAGGACTACAACAAATCAGCTAGTTCCGAGTCATCCACGATCTTAACCCTTAAACTCTTGGGTTCCGCAACGCACTTTCATGACCTGCAAGTGCGAAGCATTTCATACGAACGGTTTTTTTTCTCTGCTGAAAAAACAATTCACTGCAATGGTGACAGTCATCACACATGGTCAGCTATTGAAAAGCGCGCCTCTTTAAAAACAACACACATTTAGATTTACGTGGGAGAAGGCATGTCATCTCCTGCCCACACTTCATCACAGATGAAAAATTATGCAGCACGGTTAGCCTTCCTGACGAGATGGCTCTAGCTGCTAATGAGTTTACCTGGTGGTGCTGACAAGATCCTACAAACTCCTACTGCTTATAGCTAGTGTTGCTGACAAGAAATCATACATTATGATGCTAATGCATTCACACGGAAGGGCTTCTAAACGAGTTCTCGTTAACGATGTACAACTTTCACACAATGGCGCTGGTAATATCGTTCATCGTTACAGTTTCACGTAGACAAGGTCAAATGACTAAGTCATGAGGAATTATTACTTCACACCCTTCTCGGTGACATGTATGTACATGTCAGTTACTGGACTTTCCAGGCAGTGGTAATGACATTATTATGTCGGTTTTTAGTCCTGGCTGTGAAGTATGAAGCATGTAGGCTCGCTTGAGAAACTGCAGGCATTTACAAGGAACAAATGAGGACAGAGCGCTATAAATCGTCAAACGACAACCCCAACAAAGTACTGGCAGCGCTAGACACAACCGTATGCTGACGTATGCAATCAAGGGAGCCTACCGTACCCAAACACGTAGCAAAGAGAGAGTCGAAAGTAAGGAACGTGGCAGATCTTCCACATGATATATGTATGCTGTCTCATATCCTTGCTTTCGCAGAACCGCTCTGATTATAAAACACCTTCTCGGGGATCAATGGCTACGTCACGCGGTCCGTTTCATATACAGCCTGCTGTACTCGAAACGGACAAAACCTATCCTGCGGCCAGTAAGTGGTCCTGTTTGACCATCCACGATCCGATAGGGGGCGCTATCGGATGAAGCTGCTTGTGCTGTCATTCCGTCAAGCCGTCTGTTACAGTCGTCTATCCAAAGGTTAGGACTTCTCCAAATGGAGCCGTCAGAAGAAATACTCTGTAGGCTATGCTCTGTGGAGCAATTAAATGCTGCACAATGCCCCTGTTAGCTCTCACGAGAAGCTATGTCTAATGTTTTAATGACTAGGTATCTTTCTCCTTTCTGAAATTCTACGAGGACCTGCGATCTCGTTTGTCTAGCGGAGAAATATCATGCCATTTAATAGCGAAGTGACTGACGCTATCGAGGCGAGTTCTTAGCAGCAGCCAGAAGGGTTGCGCCACTGTCCTGAACAGGTCATGACCCCTCTGCCTGCTCCACGTTGTCTACGCGGGCTGCTGGCATGGGAAGGTCTCTCTGACGTATGAACTCTTCGACGTCACTGACTGCGTCGCTGCGGCCGATCTGGGCGAGCTTGTTGTGCAGACAGGTGAGGTCCATCTGCTGTGTCTCCATGTAGGACAGGACGCTCAGCGTCGGGTTGTCGCTGCACGACAGCCAGGGGATCCACCTGTACGGCACAGCGCGGTACGTTCATTAGCGCCACACCTCCACGCGTTCCAACTACACGTCACACCTATACACATTACACCCAAGGGTCACACAAAGGCGTGTGAAATACATGTTGACCCACATGCACCCACGAAAAGTCTTTCTCGCTGTCGGGATCCCACGCTGACTGGGTCTATAGCTGGACAATCAGAAAATCTCCGAATATTTTATTCTATTTACTTTTCTCTGTACATTTTTTTTAAACATTCATGGTAATCGAAAGCAAGATTAGAAAGTAAGAAATAAGACCGGACAGAAAGCATCAGTTGTTTCCGGAACCATCCTGGTGCTCCCCAGTAAAACTAAGGACGGGACAATTATTTACGCTTAACTACGAACTAACAAGAAAATTATTTATACTTACCATGAACAGACAAGAAAATTATTTACACTTGCTAAGAAAAGACTAGAAAATTATTTACTCTAACAACGAACAGACAAGAAAATTATTTACACTTACTAAGAAAGGACAAGAAAATTATTTACACTTACCACGAAAGGACAAGAAAATGTTTCACACTTTCCACGAGAGGATATTATTCGCACTTACCACGAGAAGACATTGTTTACACTTACCACGAGAAGACATTATTCACACTTACCACGAGAGGACATTATTTACACTTACCGCAAGAGGACATTATTCACACTTACCACGAGAGGACATTATTTACACTTACCGCAAGAGGACATTATTCACACTTACCACGAGAGGACATTATTCACACTTACCACGAGAGGACATTATTCACACTTACCGCGAGAAGACATTATTCACACTTACTGCGAGAGGAAAAGAAGGAAAAAGGGGGCTGAAACTTACTGGTCCAGCCCGACGCTAGACGCCAGCATCCGCCAGTCGCTTCCAAAGGGGGAGGAGGGATCCAGCCTCATTTTGAGCTTGACTTTGAGTTCCTGGGGGTACACTTTTGTCTTGTCTTCACCGCTCTTCGCCACAATCTTGGTCAGGGAGGGGAATGGCAAGTCCTCCACGCAGTCTCCTTCTCGCTCGAAGTCCACGAGTACGTTCGCTCCGCTGGCGTGCGGATCGACCTTCACCTTGCCCTTGATGACCCCGCTGTTGACGTGCATGGCGGGCATGGTGATGCTGATTCCGTGGCGGTCGCACGTGGGCAGGAAGGTGGGCGCGCTGCAGCTGGGCGCGTGGGGTCCAAGAGAAGCCTGGAAGCCGGGGTCAGGCTCTGCCACTTCGGTCAGCAACAGGTTCATGCGGTCGGGGTTGTTGCGGTGGCTGTCCTGGTAGATGGTGAAGTCCAGGTTGATCTCCCGCACGTGCGTCTGCACCAACGCTGGCAGGGCGCTGTCGGAGGTCATGACCCCGCTGTCAGCGCCCCCCTGCGCGGGGGAGAAGGAGGAGATCACCCTGGGCTGGTCGCTGATGCAGACGCGCTTGAAGCAGAAGGACAGGTGCGGGCACTTGCTGTGCCAGACGGCGTGGAACGAGGCGCGGTCCTGATCCTCGGCGTCCGACTCCTGGTGCGCCTCGCGGATGGCACACCAGCCCCGCGACACGTAGCCCACGCTCAGCTGCACGTCCTCGCCCGACCCATCGAACAGGAACGTGTGCTCCGGACACGCCAGCCGGAAGCCGTACTTGGCCTCGTTGTGGATGGCCCACTGCAGCGCGCATGGCGTCTTGTTCAGGAAGTACACGCGCACCTGATAGTGGTGGACGCTTCGGTGAAGTGGTGCGCAGAACGCAGCGATCTGCAAGGCAGGCGGCCAGCGCCGCTGAGTTAGGTTCCAGAAACCCACGACGCGTCTTGACAAGGATTTTCCACGCGGTTAATCCCATTCAACTCACTCGACCCCTTCGCGGATTGATTCAACCCGAACGTTCACGCATTAAATTGTAATTTCCATTTAACACGTCAGAGAGATGTTTATAAGGGTTATTATCAGGATCCCAGCTGTCTCTGAAGACCTTTCTTTCTTACGTTCTTTCTTTCTTTCTTTCTTTCCTCCCTCCCTTCTTTCCTTCGTTTTTCCTTTCCTTCCTTCTTTCTTTCCTTATTTCTTTCCTTTATTTCTTCTTCCTTTCTTCTTTTTTGTTTTTCTCCACATTCAGCCAGCTCGCCTACCTGCAGCCACTTCTTGCCGCTGCTGCCCTCTGGTGGCGTCTGGACACACGTGAAGAGGCTGAAGTGTTGAACGTGGATCTGACATTCGTCTGTCGTCATGGAAACCTTCCTACTGCTATTCTCTGCAGAACACAGGGCCTGCCAGTCTTTCTCGTCTGTTAACTCCGTTTCACTGGACATCACCTGTGCAGTGCGGTGGGTGGGGTTGAGGGTAGGAATTCATAAAACACAGTTGAAACAATTTAATGCTTACCTGAGAGATAACGTCAAATAAGTTTTAAATTTAAAAAAAGGCTAGGAATTATCTTTGAGGAATAATTATGCCAGTGTGAATCTGTGTATCAGCATGGACATAATCTTTTACCGTGTGTGTGTGTGTGTGCGCGCGCGCGCGCGCGGTTGCTATGCCGCTATTCTTCTACTGCCACTAATGCAGGGTTTACACGGTTCGACTAAGGCGCGGTTTACACGGCTCGACTAAACCAGGTTTACACGAGTCGGATGAAAGAAGTCACAAGAAACTAGTCCATTCTTTTGCAACAAAGCATAATTTAATTACTTTTAAAGATAGAATATTAGTTACAGATGCATGTTTGCACTAAAACATCGGGGAGGACAATCTGTTCGGAGAGAAATTTAAAAAAAAATCGAATTAAGACTAACTGTTAATTCACGCGTAAGCATCTCACCTGCACCATCCTGGGGTCAAAGGCACAGTGTCTGTATGTCAAGGTACACGCCTTCTCCATCCTCAAGCCGTGAGGCCCGCAGTACACCACGGGACTGACCAAAGCTTGCGTGTTGTCCAAGCGAGGGCTGTCCGCCAGGTCCCAGCTCAGAACCAAGCACACCAGCTGCTGGCGCCCCCTAGGGATGGCGCCTGGTGGAACCTGGGGCGTCAGAAACAATTAAATGACTTTCTCAAGACGACTTACTGGAATTATAACTTACAGGTGGACCGCAAGGGCACTACTGTCAAACATCCCGTCCAGAGAAACATGTGATCTCTAATACGACCGTCTTCAGCGAGGAAAGAGACACTACCATTCTAGGTTTACATTTCATCTTAAACTATATATATATATATACCTACCAATTATTGACTATCAAATACCATTCTATGCTTACGTTTCATCTTAAACTATATATATATACCTACCAATTATTGACTATCAAATGTCAAGTCCTTATAATGTAGTATTTTAGAGAAAAAAGGTTTGCGGACGGGCAAAAATAACTAACATTTACGATGACATGCATGAAGCACGACAACAACATCCTGCAATGAATGCAGAATTTTCTTGGAAGCTTAAGTTATCTAAATCCAGCTCTTTTATACATGTCCATATTTCGTGATTCTGGGTCGCCAGAAAGGGAAAGAATCAGCATGTTACCAGCATAGCATTACCAAGAGTGATATGCCCATGTCGTCCAAGACCAGAAGCTCCCCTCTGTGGTCCACCTGCCTGGCCAGGCTGACCACCTGCTTGCCCGCCACCTCTCGCCTCTCGCTGCGTGCACCCAGTAGGAACAGGTCACGGATATGTGACGGAAAGGTGTCAAACAAGCCGGGACACTCGACATTCAATGGCAGATAGACATCTTCTGGGGAAAGACGTAATGACAGTTATAATCAGGCATGAGTTTTGGGCGACATGTCTGGAGTATTACTGGACAATTATTAGTAATAAAATTTCATTTGCTTTGTTTCGAAGAGTAACGGGGAAAAGACGGAATGTTTTTTACCTCGATTATTTTTGTTTTATGGAATTCGTACACCGTGCCCGAAAGGCCAGCGCCTCTAGATTCTGCACTGTGAACGGCCAAACGGCAGTTAGCAACAGAGGCAGGTGTCTCAAGGACTCTCTGTGGAGGTTTTGTGTTCTAATCTTAGACATTGTCAGACTATTTACGCCAGAGGGCGACAGCGATCTGCAGCGTGACGTTCTTGAGGCAGGGCTTCTTGGTGCCTGCTCACGAGTGGCAGCTCTCCGTCACGTGGTAACATCATGGCCGCCAACGCGTGATACTCGAGAAGATTTAGAACATGCAGTTTGGACGGTTGCGCTGCACGTCTGTTCGATATTTTAGGGATTCTGTGTTTTGTTTGTTTGGGATTTTTTGGGAGGGGGAGGGGTAGTTAATACAATAGTGTGTTTTGCTTTTAACCCTTATGTCTACAGGGTGCGTTGCGTGAGTATATATGCAGCTTATGCAGGTATTATTTTGTGTCATTGTTATTACCTTCTGGGGTTTTAGTCTTCTTTCTAGACGTGATATTGCATGGGGAAACACACACACACACACGCGCGCGCGCGCGCACACACACACAGTGTGTGTGTGTTTGTGTGAAGCTAGACAAGAAGTGCTGCAGTGACAAGTTTATTGTTCCACCCAAAGGAAACAATTGCTTGCTGATAAGGCGTCTCCGTATGCTGCAAGGCACGTAGTCCATGCTAACTTACAACTTCTTGCAAACTGCCCGGCCTCTCGGTCATTACCCTCTTGTTTCACCGATTTGATTAGTGAAACAATGATTTTACTACAGGTGATGCCATAAGCTACTTCATGCATTCGCTCTTTGAAATAAAAAAAAATTAAGTAAGCATTTGCCTCCCCTGAGTTATAAGCTCTGCATTTGCCTGCCGAGCGTGGGGTCTGATGATTCCTGAATTTGGGATGATGGGTTTGTGGGGAGAAGGACGTAGATAAACACCTCACCGTTAGGAAATATGTCTGGGACGTCTGGCAGTGCCAGTTGTTGTCTTGTCAAATTTGACGAGAAGGTTGTCTTTGTTGGGAGACTTGACCTCTGGAGACTGTCTGGAGCAGATATAACGTCATTGTCTTGATTATGCAACTCTGTGATGCCCTCACGCCCACGTGACCCCAAAGGAGTCAGGCTGACAACCTGTACCTGCTGGCTGATCGACGGCAAGACTGAAACGAATATGGAGACAGTCGGATCAAAACTTCAGCATCCATCTGAAAGCCAAGTTTACATCTATAAAGCCAGATTCACATTTATAAACCCGGGTTTACATGTATAAAGTCAGATTTACATTTATAAAGTCAAGTTTACATCTATAAAACCAGATTTACATTTATAAAGCCAGAGTTACATTTATAAACCCGGGTTTACATCTATAAAGACAGATTTACGTTTATAAGCCCGGGTTTACATCTATAAAGCCAAATTTACATTCATAAAGCTAGATTTACATTTATAAACCCGGGCTTACATCTCGGTGAAGATGGCAAATAGTCAACAAGGGATGGGATCAGGTGACAGCTGAAGATAACACTAACAGCCAAACCCCCAAAGACAATAGACAGACAACTTACGAGTTTCGCATGCTGTAGGGAAAAGTAAGTGCACAGTGGTTGCAGTGTTAGGTACATAGTTACCTACCTACAGAGGGATTTGAGATTTAAGAGAACTACATAAAATGTTAAGAACTGAAGGCGTCTAGGAACAGATACGCCCTTGCCATGTTTTCAGAATAATTACTGTTATTTTTCATTTTTCAAAGTGAAAAAAAATGTTGCATTTAATATGACGTCAAATCTGTTATCTCTTTTTTTTCTCCCTTCCTCAGAGTAGACTTGTTGGATGTGAGGATCGTTAACGCCAAGGGAGCGATGCAGATGGTTGCTTCACAGCGGGGATAAGAAGGGAAAGGGGGATGAAAATTCGAGTGGGAGGGGTGAGGGAGAACCCCGAGTAAAGTCGACTCAGACAGAGGTACGTGTGCCCGAGCTGGGACCTGAACCCACGACCCTCGCTAACTTGATGACAAGCAAGCGCTGTATAGTAACTGCCCCCTTATTCGGTGTAAACTGAACAAGAAGATGACAATTCAGTGCATGATTCTACAGCACTCACCTCCTTCACGTATTTAACCAACAAAAAACTTTCGCTTAACTGCTCCGGCCGCGGGTCTGAAATTCCCACCGTCTTGGGGGCACGCATGCGCAGACCACATCTCATCCCCATTAACTTACGCTCGCGGACTTGTTTGAATTTATTCATGAAAACAGCAGTCCTACCTAACGTCAAACCCTAACCCTACACATAACCCCCATCCCCCTTTTTAAAAAAAGTTTTAATTGAGGGTGGGTACCAAACCTGCGACTTCGAACTGAAAAAGCCAGGTCGTTAACACTTATCTACCGACCACCAGGAATTGGTCTCTTCACTGTAAATATAAGAAGTGATGTTGTGTAGAGGTCATGGTTTGACCTATAATTACATGTTGTGGTTAGCAATCGCCATGCGCATGCGCAGAACACGATACACCGCGCATGCGTGGCCTTCAGACGGTGGGAATTGCAAACTCGCGCGCCGGCCTTCAAAGTATAAACAAATAAAATGTCAGCTCAGATTGTTGTCCATATTTCCATCCGTTAAAAGAGGTCGTGTAAATAACATTTGATGTTTTAAATGCTCCAGCATTATGCCTGTCTGTGATATTCTCATTTCAGTTGTATCGTTTAACAACGACGCAGGCAACAACGATCATTCAGATGTTGCGATACTGCAGACAACACAGGACACAGTAAACCAGGAGGAAGCATAACCCAGTTCAGAGTCGAAACACAGAAGTCGGCAACATCAAAACAGTCAGCGGCCTCTCAGCTCACCTTGTCTGGCTTCATCCCTGGTCTGGTTGCTTTGCTGCGCACGTGGTTGAGGTTGTGGTTGCTGCTGTTGTTGTTGTGGTGGTGGTGGTGGTTGCTGTTGTTGTTGCTGTGATAGAAGCTGATGACGAACGTTGATACCCGCGACTCCTTCCTGGCCGACAGCCTGACTGGTGTAGTTCCAGCTGTCTGCAGCGGAAAGCGCAGTGGACGGCGAGCCCAGACGACTGAAGGTTTGTCTGTCGCCCAGACAACTGTGACACAGAGATGCCTGTGACGGCTGCCACAGAGACAGGCTTCCGTGACCACACATCGTCTCCCTGCTATCCAGATGATGCCGTGCCTCGACAAGCGCGCTGCAGTCGTGAGGAGTGCGCAGTCTCCCCGCGCACGCGCACGAGAGATGGGAAGTGGACAACGAGCGTTTCACAAGGTGGAAATGACACAAGCATTTCCAGCAGATCGTAGCCACGACAACCAACAACAGCAAGGTGACGATGGCCAAAGTTAGGCAAAGAAGGATCTTTCCATCGATGGAGTCCAGAAAGGACGTTTCTGACGCCATCTTTCACTCGCCGCAGTTGGGCTCTGCCTCCGCGTTCGCGGGAAAAGAACTGGCCATCCCACACTCAATACAGTTAGGAACTAGCTAGCGCAGAACCGTGATGACCTCGCCAGCCCAGTATCCATCATCCACACAGACGAATTAATGCAGCATGGTTATGACCTAATCAGCTCCATGTCCATCATCTGTACAGAGGAACGATAGGCACTTCTGTCGGTTGAACGGCCAAGCCGCCTTCCATCTTGGATCCAGCAGTTCAGCAGCGCAATGTTGTCAACCGAGTATCCCATCATCAGCTGCTGTGTCGTGCTGCTGAGATGCCAATGGGTTATCCATCTCGCCTGCTGCAGTGCAGGCAGAGGCAGCGAAAATACGGCTAGATTACAAGGTCACACAAAGCGCACATACAGGACTTCATGATTCAAACCGAGGTGACGTATGAAGAACCCAGTTTGTGGATACAAGCCTCTTACGTCACGTGACCCGGCAAGTTGTCCCTCTTCCTGGCCTTTCTCTCTCTCCCGGTGCGGTGTTGCACCCTGAAAAGAAAGACAAATTTGTACCAGGTGCTCGCCAGGGCTGTTTTTTAATGAGTGTATAAACTCTCGTTCAGTCTATGCATGACGGGCTGACAACACTCACGGATATAGCTTCCCGGGTGGGTGAGGCTGCATGGGTGTTTGTACTTCCTGTTCGCAGGTGAAAGTGTACGTGAAATGCACAGGCTGAAAAGGCCTTTCTACCACTGTTAGGACCGAAAGGGCAGATTAACACTAATGCAACCCAACCCTGGAGTTTCGCAAACAGTCCTCCCCTCGGGCAGTCTATGACATGTGCAGTTATTACCATTATTTCAGAACGATTTAAGCCAGACGGTGTGTTAGGATTGAGTATCCTTTTACTGACTCACAGAAACAGAACTTTAAAGAAAAAAAATTGAGGTTAATTAA
>SMGT01002689.1:17222-32598 GCA_004794575.1 Lanistes nyassanus
AAATGTATATTCCCGTACTGTTTGCCTTGTAATATTTCAGTCTTTATCCAGACCAAAAGCGATAAGCAAAGTGAAAATGATGTTTCAGGTGATGACAAAAAAGCAGGCAGCGCAGCAGAAAGCTAGGAACAGTCATGACGATGTGGGCGAGAAGACACCGCAACACCACCGTTCAAAGAGCAAGAAAACAGTGGAGGAGAGAACCTTTCAGTGAGTTCTTTATTTACTTGCTGAAACGTGGAACCCGTTATATCGTTTTCAGTTTCGCACAACAGTCACCAAATGAGTCCACACTTCAAAGAGAACATCAGTTTGATATTGATATAAGCATAGTTGTAGGACACTTTGGAGTGTGAAGGTTAATGTGTGGCAACATAAAGAAGCAAACATGATTGCGCTATAAGAGTTACCAAGCCAGTGAAAGCAGACCTTGCAAAGAGCTAGTCCATTTGTTAGATGCAGAAACCTGATTCAGCTTCTTCACAACCAGAACAACGTCTTTGTGACATCAGCAATTCAAAGATTAGCTCTCAAGTCTTTGCTGCTGTCTACATTTGATTTGGTGGAGTAATGTAATAATACCCACCACATTTAGGTGCTGCCTAACACAGTATGACATGGTCTGTTTAATAGCAACCCGCTGCTGATGGCATCTTTCATAGCATTTTGGTTCGTCTTTTTCGGACTTCTACTTCTTCAGATCTACATGGCATGCCTGTCAAGAAGATCACAGGAGGTGGGAAGAGCTTGCAGAACACTATATTACAGGCAGTTCCAAAAATAATTTCCCTACTTTAGCACCCCCTTCCCGTAAAATAAAGCTTAATTGTACACGGTTTAAAGTTGCATTTAGTGGTAATGGTGAATAAAATCCTTTTTTTTTATTACTAATGTAGTCATTATGCTTTGCTAATTAAGAAGTACACCTCTGATTCTAACCAGCCATTTGGCATCTGCAAACAGTCCTGTTTTACTATTAACAAGTGCAGAGGTTTTATTGTGTAGGTAGATTTCATTGTTGTGCCCATTAGGCAGCAGGATGACCCTTTACCTCCACTCAAAAATCCTTCTGTTACATTCCTGGAGGTCAGAGAGCAACCAGGATCATGCACAGTGCTGTTGGCTTGCTGCAGGTCTTGAGCCAGTTAACAGCAAGCAAGAGGGATATACCTCCCAATGTCTACAGCCTTTACTTTGACTACCTGGAATGGGGACCGGACATGGATCAGGTTGACCTTCGTGCCAACACATCCATTTTTGTCCATTGAACTGCTGTGGTCATGCAGTGGCGCCTTCTCTGCGTTTCTATTTTATAGTTTGCAGCACCCAGAGCTGGGTCATGTTGTCTTTGGCTCTTTTTACCATTTGATTTTAATTAGAGCCCAAAGACATCATGCAGTATCTTTTAACATTTTCTTATGGGAGAAGTTTTTTTTTTGGGGGGGGGGGGAGTGTAGTCAAGACACGTCTTTAAGATTGCTGTCCTTATTCAAACTTGTGGAAAATACCAATGCTCTATATACAACTAGCATTGCATAAAGTCTGAAGTCTTGTTTTAAATGCATGATTGTGTGGTCATCAGTGAGGGCATTTTTGTTATGGGTCATGGTGTAAAATGATGAAGGTTGAGAAAATGTTGTGATGGCACTTGGTGGCAAATGAGATTTTTTTTGTTTGTTAATGAATACTGCTGAATTTTTGGGAAACGCATCCAAATCAACATGACATATCGCCTACCAACCTGCAGCTTGTTCTTCCGCCTCAAGATTTCATTTAGTGGGCAAGGGCCAAGTTTAGCTAGCAAAGCTTGAATCAGCTGGCAAGGCTGGAGCTTGCTGGCGAGGTTCGAGTAATCTGGCAAAACTTTAGTTAGAGGCAAAGGGTTGTGTTAGCTGGCAAGGCTTGAGTCATGTGGCAAAACTTGAGTTAGGGGCAAGGGTTGGGTTGGGTTAGCTGGCAATGCTGGAGTCATCTGGCAAGGCTCGAGTCATGTGGCAAAACTTGAGTTAGGGGAAAAGGGTTGGGTTACCTGGCAAGGCTGGAGTCAGCTGGCAAGGCTTGAGTCATGTGGCAAGGCTTGAGTCATGTGGCAAAACTTGAGTTAGGGGCAAGGGTTGGGTTGGGTTACCTGGCAAGGCTGGAGTCAGCTGGCAAAACTTGAGTTAGCGGCAAGGGTTGGGTTAGCTGGCAAGGCTCAAGACATCTGGCAAAACTTGAGTTAGCGGCAAGGGTTGGGTTAGCTGGCAAGGCTTGAGCTTGTTGGAAAGACTTGATGTAGGTGACTAAGCTCTAGTTGGCAAAACTTGAGTTAGCTGACTGAGCTTGAACTAGCTAGTTCGTTGTCAAGGCTCGAGTCAGCTTTTTGCTTGGATTCTAGCTTCTTTACCGCTTTGTAAACTTCTCACTGGGGCATATCCTGAGCTCCATTCTCCAGGCACCCTAAACATTATGCATTTGTGCTTATCTCATCAGTTTGCCATGTTTCACAGTTAAAATTATATCTGCTAAAATTGGTACTCTTGATTGCTGGACACTGTTTACTTTTATATGCTAGCCATCATTGCTTTGATGTTGGCCATTTCATTGTCTTGTGACAGAGTGAACGCTCATAGCTATCTTCCCTGCTTAGATGTTTGCAGCCTGCTTCTTTGTCATGTCCTGGCTGATTGTGATGTCTTGAAAAGAGTAGAATTGGTAGTGGATAAAAATTGTAACACTACCCTGAGGCCTTTCATGATGCGTGTGAGGTTTAAAGGATTATTTATTACAAGAGCAAAGAGATTTATCAGCAGTACACTATACCTATAGTCATTGAAGAGTTTGTTGTATCCCTGTCATTCACACTCAAAAGCTAGCAATCAAAAAGCATGGACCTGCATTTACGTAGAGCTGACCTTTATTCTACAGGCTGGGATGGAAGTGAAAATTGTTGCCACTTTATAGTCCAAATGAAGGTAAGAGAATTAACAAGTATTATTTTGAGTGCTAGATCCCATTCATATTTTTACACATTCAGGAGTTCAGCATGAAGTATTGTGCTGCAACATTCTATTACTGTTGGCCATCTGTCAACAAATATCCTGCTGAATATTTTTGCACAGCTTTAAAGCTTGTTACTATCTCCTCCATACCTTTATGAAGCTTGTTTGACGAGACTAGTTAATGTTTCCACCTCTTTTCGGCATGTTCAAAGTAGATTGTTTTATTCAAGTCTCCTTCAGACAAGTAAAATTTATGGTGACTTGCTCCACGGGGCAAGGGAAAAAAATGAGTCAAGACGACACTTTTCAGTGATTTCTTTCCTTCCTGTGAACAAGGTTAACTGCACAAACAACTGCCAGAGAAGTATCTGTGCATTCGCTCCAAAGATCAGTGTAAGGCTTAATTTTAAATGATGTGTGATGTGATTTGATGTGATGGGGCAGTGTCAATGTGCTTGTCACTTAGAGTGAAAACTTGGATAGATTGGTGGTGGGGAAGAGTGGGGGCATTCAGCTTGCATATTCCCTTGGTTTTTAGCACCTGTTTAGCGATAACGTGTAAAAGCTAAATGAAAATAGTGTTAGAGAGCTAATGAACTGCCTGCAACAAAAATGGCATTTAAATTTCTTACACAGTTGATCAGGTCTGTGTTGATACATGTATTGATGTTTCACTACTTCTGTTGAGAAGATACTGTGGGTTTGGTTTGTTTTTGTTGGTTAACGTCCAGTTGCAAGTGAGGTGCATATCAAGATAGTGTTTGAGACAGTTAATGTGCTGTTAATGTGTCTGCCGTCACAACACAGGCTTCAGTCCCACCCAGTCACTTTATACTGACACTGGGCCAACCAGTTCTAGTACTGTTCCCTATAGTGCCAGACATTTGGCAGGGCAGCTACTAGATTGCTGATTGTTTTAGGTGTGACTCGGCCGGGGTGTGAACTACTGACCCCCACCTTGGAAGTGGGTACCTTAACTGTCAGACTGAGATAGACTGGAGATATGGTGGAGACTATCCGTCACTTAAAATGTTGCGATATCTTTGGTGTTTACTCAAATCTTTACTATTCAGTTTGACTGGTATGCAAGACTGACTTTGCTTTTGCTGTAATTTTAACCAGCAAAATTACACGTTGAAGAGGAACAAGTGATGCTTTCAGATGTACATCAGTAAGATTTAGATCAGGGAGTAAGATTATTTATAAAGCCACTGGAATCAAATGTCTTAACTTGGTACCTACACTTATTGTTTGGAAATTCATCACATGTAATCAAAGTTATTAACTTTAGTTTCTATTTAAGTGGAGGGGTTTGAATGTTGATGTGGACTTCATTTTAGTTTTGAAATTATAAAATGTTCATTTGTGATAAAGCAGCACTGAGTGTATCCTAAAAGCCTCTGATTCATTCACCAACACTTGCCTGATCCCCCTTCTCCCAAACTGGCCTGTTGCCAGCTGGGAAATATTACAGGTTTTTGATTAGTTGAAAGTTAGTGACTTTAAATACAGAGAGTCTAACAAGTTAAATGTAGGGTTGGTTATAAATTTTCTTGGTACAACAGAAGAAACTTACCCAAGTGAGAGACAAGAAGTCAACGTTTTGGGGCATAACCCCTTCCTCAGGACGGTACAAACAGATAACAAATTGGCACGCTGTTTCCTAGGCTCTCTCTCCCACATTCTCTTCCTGGACATCGACTGTGCATGATCAGCATCCTTGTCAGCTAAATTATCTTTGTTATCTGTCTGTGCCATTCTGCAGAAGGGGTCATGCCCCGAAACGTTGACTTCCTGTCTAACTCTCGCTTGGCTGAGTTCCTTTTGTTGTACCTTTATTACCTCAAGCAGCAGTCACCTGTTTCTTTTCTCTTTATAAATTTTCTTCAAAAACTAGTCACAGTTCTGTATAACATCTGGCTTCCTGGGGCCAGTGACAAAGCATGTTGTGAGCAAAACTCAGTGGCATTTGAAAATGAAATTTGAGTATATATTTATTGTATTCAGTGCTTGGGGTTTGCTACCCGAGATGCATTGCACTTATTGGAATTGTGATAACATTTGAATGTATCTTAAAATAAATGCTAAAAAAACAAAAACAGTTGTGTGTGGTGGGGATTTTTGGAGGCTGAAAGGGGTCAGAATTTGTGTGTGCATTTGGCAGCTTATGATTCCAGCAGGTTACCACTATTTACTGCATTTGGTGAAAGTCTACTTGATCTTTTTAAATCAGAAAATACACAGCGCAAAGTGCAATGTCCTAGAGCTGAGTTGACTGAATAATGGCAAACAATTAGTGCACTTTCTCTCTTCAACATGACTACCAACGTATTTTGAATAAAACATTCCAAATCATTCAGGATTCTAAAATGCTTTCTATTAAATTCCAGGCAAGTCTTTAGATACAGGCAGTAGATGCAAACTATTTTATTTACATCCTTGTAATGTTTACACTGTAAATCTTCTAAGAGGTACAAAACAATTCTCATGTTTTTGAAAAGCATTTACATGTACAGGAGACTGCTACAAACGAATATCATGAAGAAATATCTGGATTACCCATTTAATTTCAAAGCACCTTAAACTCAACCATGGGTGCTCCTCAAAATTTGTCAAAAACCTCAAAAGTGGGGGTACAGGGGCTTGTGTGAGCGGGTGCGAAAACTCGGACACCAGCTGGCCGTCGCGAAGCTCATCTCGCAGACTAATGCTGCTTCTCAAATTTTCAAAAACCGGCAGTACTAGCAAAATCAACTATCAAATACCGGCAATCTGGCTCCTAGCCAGCAGAGTAGCACCCATGAACTTTGAAAGGTTAGCTGTCAGAATTTAAAAAGAAAAGCTTTCCATGGTGACTCACAAAAGGATACCCATGGCAACCACATGAAGTTCACAAATTGAAAGACTATGCACTGCACTTAACTTTCAGCATGGCACATCACGCTGATGGCGATGTGCACGTTTTCAGATTATAACAAATTCTTGTATTCTTATAAGTCATTTTAGAATAAAAGTGATCCGATCCAGGGGTATTTCATGGCACTCAATGGGCTATTCAAAATCTTCAATGACATTGAAGTTGCCCAAACACAAACAGGCACACACACATGCACACACATCTACAGTCCATAAAATGGGTGAAAAATAAGCAAATCTTCAATGATATTGAAGTTGCCCAAACACAAACAGGCACACACACATGCACATACATCTACAGTCCATAAAATGGGTGAAAAATAAGCATGAAAAACTGTAGTCACCTGGTTTACAGTTAGACCCACTCACAAAAATTCTTAGATTCTATTTCTTGTCTATTCAATCAGTGTGATCAGAATTGAAAAAGAAAATGATGACTGACTTCACAGGTCAGACGCATGATGAAAAAGCTGTGCCTTCTTGTGAACTTCAATGGTTGCAGGAGGCAATGCTAGGGTCTGATGGCTGGTACAGACAGCTCTAACATGTAACACTGCAAACCTCTGGCAGTGTTCCTTTAATATTTTCATGCGTACAGCTCCACAATTTCCTGAAAGCAGACATTTACATATAAATACTATAAACGTCCACAAATTAAGTGTGCAGAAATTACAAGTTAACATCAAAATAAAAAGTCAAAAATTAACTGGAGCAGAAACATTACATGCATCACATTTTAATTCTCCACCCCATCCGGAAAAAGTAGCTTGGTAGCACAGTGGAGACTTGTCAACAAGATGTTCAAGATCATAGGTTGTGGGTTCAGATCTTTCCTCAATACACACTGAAATGTGGTACAGTTACATAATGTATATTTAGATGTCTGTAAAATATCAGAGCAAGGCAAAAAGGGGGGAAACTTCATCACAAAACAATCTTTCAAGTACATTTTTACTATTTTTATATTGTCTAATTATTGCCTGTCTATTCTAGTTGTGGTGATGTTCTACAGAGCCTGTTGTAAAAATAGAGGGAAACCCAACAGAAACTGTATGCAGCTTCATCATCAGAGACAAAAATACTGTGGAATAGTCACACTTTTAGCACAGAACATTTTCTTCAGAGGAACCAAAGCATAAGACTGAGGAACTACCAACACAAACCAACAACAAAAGCTGCATAGCATATCAGTTTAATATTGCAAACAGCTTGGTCAACTACTTCACTGCCACCCCGTAATCTTACCTCATCATATGGAGGGATTCAGCTGTTGATTCAAATTCTCTTGCCTTTGCAATGGCGCATCTGATTACCTGAAAACAATTCAATGCGTAAGTACCACCCCTCATAACTGGAAGTCATTGATGAAGAAAACCCGACAGCAATCTGGAAGTTTAATCTTGGTCAGGTTGGTCAAAAAAAGGGGGTTGAGGGCGGGAACTATTTAGTCTGTACCTCTTCTGGAATGTTGGCCAATCGCGCAGCATTGAAACCATAACTCTTGGGGCAAGCACCCTCGACAAACTTGTACAGGAACGTGATTGTTTCTTGTGACGGATCACCTTCATCTTCGTTTTCCACCATGCAAGCCTGCAGGACAGGTAACATAATTGTATTTTAAAAAAAAACTGACAGTGAATGAGTAATTTGGACAGCAATGAGAGATGTTCAGTGACCATCCAAAAGTTCCTGACATGATGGAAACTGCTGGCGAGACTGATAAGGTGCTATAAGATTCAGTGCAGTCATTTGGGTGAAACTTTTCCAAAATGAAAATATGGGAAAATGTTCGCCTCCTCTACATCAGTGACAAAGTCTACAGAATGCTCTATGTGTGAAGTAAGTAGAATGATGTACAATACCACACATTTTTTCTTCATACTGCTTCATTTAGCTTGTCAAACCGTATTTTTTTTAAAAATCAAAGCATGACTAAAGAAGAAATGGGTGGAGGTGGGGGTGGTGATTATTAAAAAGAGAGAGAGAAGAAAAGAAACACAAGGCAAAGTACATCAGTTTAAGAAACACGGAATCAGATCAATGCAGTACATTACCATGTGACCAGTGTGGACATTCTGATCATGTGAAAACTGATTGACCAGGGAGTGGTAGTGTGTAGAGAAAAGAGACCGACAACCAAGATTTTCTGACAGTTCCTTGACAACTGCAAAAGCGATGGCCGTGCCATCGTATGTGGCGGTCCCTCGACCTGCAAACCAATTGTAAAAGTGGTGGCTGCATCACCGCACTGCCCATATCAGCACTAATTGAAAATACACAAAAAAAAACCCCTTCCCTGGGCATGCTGTAAACTCAGCAGACATGTGTTCTTCCCCAGGCATGCATGCAAGGGAAAGAGAGCTGCACATGAATAAGTAAATGCTGGGGCACAGTCACAGGAAGATAACAGCTGGCTACCATTTAAAGAATGGTCAGTGCATATTCACATGTTCTCTACCATTCCCTTACAAAACGGCTCCTGTTTTAAAATTCAGACTGCAAACCTCCAAGAAGAGAATCAAAGTCAGTTCTGCAATAAAGCCGTGTCAAGATTCTCGGACAAAAATGTTGTGGAGAGCTGAATGGCATGCATAAGCACCGGCTTACCCAACTCATCCATCAAGACCAGCGAGTGCTCCGTGGCATGCTGCAGGATGGCTGACGTCTCGCTCAGCTCCACAAAGAAGGTACTCTCCCCTGCATTGGTTAAGACAGGCGTAAACATGCACATGACAAGGACACATGACAAAAAGGTCAATATTTCAAAGCACATGCATAGAAAGAGACTGCCCAGCATGAAAGTTTGTCACCTGGTAGCAAATAGTGCAAGGTTCTTCTGCAATGCACAGAGCCAATGTGAGAGTTTGTGGCTTATAACTACGAAGTCTCACCCTGTGTCAGTTATTTTTATTTAAGGAAATCTACTAGATCGAAAATTGTTATGTCTGAGGTGTGACTCAGCCACGGCGTGAACCAAGGACCTTCCACATCAGAAGCAGACTTGGCGGTCTCATTTGTGCACTGTCGTAAAACAACTTATCAGCCAGATGAAACATTATATGTTGAGGAAATCCCCCAAATCCAACACATGTCCTCTCTGTTTCAATACATCCAGCAAAATGTGTTCTGTCATGACATACTGTTTTGCCTTAGCTTATATCAGTTTCCCTTGGGTGAAGTTTGTGACTAGATGCTGTAATCCACCTTTTGAGGGCGGAATCCCAAACATCTGACATTACCCGACAATTCTGTCCCTGGCTCTGAACATCTGACATTACATCTGACAAAATTCCATCTCTGGACCCAAACATCTGACATTATCCAACAAAACTCTGTCCCTGGACCTGAACATCTGACATCACCTGAAAAAAATCTGTCAATGGCTCCAAATATCTGACATTACCTGGCATTATTCTATCACCAACTCCAAACGTCTAACAACAGAACCCGACTAAGTTCTGTCCCTGGCCCCAAACACCTGACATCACCTAATTCCGTCACTGGCCCCATACACCTGACAAAATGACCTAATTTTGTCCCTGGCCCCAGACATCTGACAAAAGTACCTGACATAATTCTGTCACTGGCTCCAAGTCGAGTAAAAATTCGGTCAACAGGAGTCAGGCAACACTTTTCTGCTGGCACGTAGCACCCCTGAGTGTTAGCAAATAAGTTTCAACTTTAAGACACAAACCAATATAAAAGACATAAATATACAGTGGACAAATTATTTGAATGCTAGATCTACCACAAGCATGTACTTCATCAGCAAAATTTTGTATAGATTCAAGGAAAAAAAACGTGGCTGTAATAAATGCGTTGAGAAGTCCATTTCTCTTTCTCTGGGTGTGTCTGCATGTGTGGATGCTTTTGTACATGATGGGAGATGGCAAAGGGAAGAATGCGAACGTTTTGCAGCAAGATCATTCTCTTGGTTGGATGTCTTTCAATCCTACTCCATCAATCACAAGAACAATAACTGGATGCTCACCAACTGAGCCAGCACTACTATCAGTCCTGTCTGCCGCATCAGGGTGGACTTTCCACCCATATTTGGCCCTGTCACCATGACGACGTGGCTTCTGGGAATGCTGTTTCCATCTTCATCCACCTTCAGGATTCATGAGCAGTGCATGTAACCCAAAAAGGTAGCATCTAAATGTCATCAGAATAAACAAGATGAAACTTCAATCATGATGAGATTTGTAACCATCATGCTCTATACTCTTTGTACTTGTGAAGTACAGGATAAAAGAAACTGCACTCTCTCCCTGCCTATTTAGATGTACTGTATGTTTAACAATAAAAATAAATATAAAACAAAGACTGCAACACATTCCATCACAAGCCACATGCCACATGCCAGCTAAGCAAATGGGGATGGAATCAGAGAAGGATAATACCTCTTCCAGGCCAATCACTGTGTCATTTGGAATGAAATCGCTAGACACAACTGAGCGACTGATGCAAGGATGTCGTCCTTCTCGGATTTCCAGAAAGGGCTGCAGGAAAACAGAGCTATATTAGCTTGCAAAAGGTCATCAGAAATCTCAATGCTACAGTGACAGCATATGTAAATCCTCTGTGATCTAATGTTTAATGCCAAGCACAAATTTTAAACCCATGCTATACAGTTTCTACAAATTTGCAGTGGTGTCCTCAAGTTCACTTGTATTGCAACATCAATATTCTTACGCTCTAGTGCATAAATATTTTATATTTGAAGTGAAGGTTTTCCTTCTTTTTGTGTCCTCCACATTGATTTCAGGACTTCGGTCACAATAATGTCAGTAATCCTTCTGATGAAATGACCATGAAAAGTCGCTACGTGCTGTTTTTCTTTATTACTTGCCTTTGCAGACCGTGGTCTAAAAGAAAGAAACCACTGCGTTTAGACATCTGATGAGCTGGATGCATGGAATGCACCATGAGAGCTAAACCCCAATACCTTGCATATCTTCATATATAGTATAAATAGTATGCTATTGTTGTTCCTTCCAGGTCTTCATGTCTTGTTACAATTTTTAAAAACAAAAGCTCGAAAACACTCTGATTTAGGTAACACACAAATTACATACTCTTAAGTGTTCAAAGAGTTTAAGTCTTATGCTGGTAAAACTTACCTTTGTTTCACAGTCTGGTAACAGAAACTGAGGCCGACACATGCTGCCCTCGCTACACCGACTGTAACGCATCAGAGCCAGCAGCACATCCAGGACTGACAGACTAGCCACAACGCTGTTCCACTTGGCATATCTAAACAAGGAACATCAGCATACACACACTAACAACAAAATTAAACAGAGCAAAGTACATCACACTACACGTATAAGGCACACCAAAACCCAAAGCCCCCAACGTCAACAATTCAACATCAATCACAATTTTTGTGCCTGGAAATGTAGGTGTCCTAAATTACACATTTCTTGCTTTAAATTTGTGTTTCTTTAGCAACACCTACCAATACCCAAAGTGCTAATATCTCAATTAGAAATCCCTGACCGCACCTTCCAAACATCCAACCCTGGTAAGGCCCATCCGCACACCACAAGTCACCCGTGCATACAGCTCACAGACCAATACAGACTTTCTCAAGCCAGACGCAAAGACCAGAAGGGAGGAGGGTGGGCTTATGATGGGTCACTGTAAGTATTGCTAAAAAACACAAATTTAGAGCAAGAAATTTGTATGTTCTTGTCATAATGCTGTACCATGACCCAAAGTGCTGAGTAGCACAAAATGGAGGTGAGTGACCAAAAACTTACCAGGGTTGAGAAGGAGGCTGAATGCTAAGGGAGAGGCACTGCGAAGCAGGTGCAACACCCAAGCAGCCACCTTTGCAGTGACAAGAGAGGGGCCATCGGAACGGAATGGATCCTCACTGGGCCAGAAGAGGACTGCCACACTGCCCACCAAGGACAACCTGGAGGCAAGAGGGGCACCCTGTGCCCTCACCGCCTGCGTAGGTGCAGCAGACAAGGGCTTGTTTCTGGGGCAGCGTAAGCTTGCCAGAGAACAGACCAAGGCAGCATGCGAGGAGGAAAAAAGCATCGCCTGGAGAAACCACACAAGGGGCGCACACAGCACATGCATGCAAGCCGAGCCCGGACCGAACAGTGACGAAGTCAAGGGCAGATGGAGCCAGGGCCGTGTACAAGGCAAGAAAGGGACAGTATGACAGGGACTAGTGCAAAAGGACAGCGACCCAGCGCCATTCTGCACTTGGCGGAAATCAGCCAGCAGCCCAGAGAGGGCATGCACCTCATGTGCCAGAAGCAAGCACGACCAAGAAAGCAGAAGGCAACTCAAGGCCGCCAGAGGACCGATGGAGAGTCGTACGGGGGACTGGTGAGGAGTGCCAGAGCACCCAGCACCCAGACAGCGGAAGATGGACAAGGGCAAGGGGCGCCAGACAAGACAGGTGGTCTTGACTGTAGCCTGGTTGGATCTACCCCGTGGCACAGACACCATCCCACCCAACTCTGCCTGGAGAGTGGAGTACACCTCGTTCTCGGAACTGTGTTGACCAGAAACCAAGAACAGAAGGCAGGGGTGGAAAGCCTGGACGCTCAGCACGATGGGCAACAGGGCCACACATGCAAAATGAACCAGGGGTTGGGGTGGGGAACGCTGGACCGTGGCAGACGGAGGGCTTCGACTGGGACCCAAGGCAGAAGTAGCTCCGCACAGGGGAGCCACAGGAGAGCCTGGAAACCATGTCTAAGCCGGCCAGAATGGCGCAACAAGACAAGACTGGGACAAGCAAACTCCAGCCCCTGTGGTCCGAAGGAAAGAGGGGCAGGGGGTGGAAAACATGCATGTTTCCAGCCCCGCCCCAGACCGGGAGAACGCATCCTGGTTTCCGGTTCCAGAATGGGGGAGACAGACTGGGAGCTGCAAGTGAAGCCCCAAGGAAGGAGGGCCACAAGTGGCAGGAACCAGGCATTCCACATCAACTCCAGGAGGGAGGGGAGCAGGGGCCACCCCATCTGGAGAACGCAGTGGACGAGACTCAGCAGATAGGCGGACAGGAAGAGGTGTGGGCAGGCATCTAGAGCCAAGCCTTCCGTCCGAGTCAACTAGACCACCGAGTAAGGACCACAGAGGGCGGTGTGTACTACTGCTGTGCGGATGGAGCTGATCCGAATGTGCATCCGAAGGGGCAAGGCATTGCGGAATCCAGGGTGAGGTGGACAGGAAAAGGCCATGGGGAAGTGCACAGAGCCAAACGCCATCTGCCTGAGGCTTCAACCAACAGACTAAGCACCACCGGGAGCGGCGTATACTACAGCCATGGCGCTGGAGGAACAAAACCGCATGTGCGCAAATGGCAAGGCATGACAGAAGAGCTCCAGTGGAAATCGGAAGTACCCACAGGGACCGGGGAGGGGGGGGGAGAGGAGTAGGAAGTCAAGACTTTGCCGTTGTCATATTTTATTTTCCATCCTAGATGTGAACCCAAACTTTTCCCCAGGGCAGAAATCTGTGTCTCAAATGAAAAACCCACACCCGTGACAATGACTCATGGGGGCTGAAAGTGCCCCACAAGATAGGAGTTGTTTGCTGATCAGATGGTCCCCACAAGGTAGGTTTGGATGTATTTCAATTTTGCTTATCTACCACTACCCTCCAGATAATTAAAATAAATAAAAAAATAAATGCGTCACTCAGTGTCTCAAGGGTGCTGCCATGTTTTTCTCGACTTTGATGTCACATGGGCTTATGGCAGGGCAACAAATGAACAGATTGCTTGCTGTGTTTCACTGAAGTGCACTGACATCACCACCCTTCAGCCAATCTGAAACTCTATTCATAAGTACCTCTCATCAAAGCTGTGAAAGATACGGCGCATGATATCCTTCAGAGCTGCATCCTTTTTCTCCTCTGCATCAGTGAGGTCAGCAAGCAGTGCCTCAATGGTGGTGGTGCGGTACCGCTTGGCTCCCTTTTTCGACGACATTAACTCGTACTCTTCTGGAACACGCTTCAAAGCAGACTCTGGCACTTCCATCTGGAACCTGTTCTTGCCTGTGCCCCAGTAGACAATGCCCTGCAGAATGAACTTCTACCTAGTCACCTTTGTTGCTGTTAACACCACTAGCACCAACCTTACCTGTACACATCTTAGCAGAACTGTTATCTTTTGTTATCTGCTAGTAACGAAACTGTCGTTTGTAATTTAGCAGTATTTTTATACAAAGCTCAGAAGCATTTGGAACATATAAGCGCATAAAAAATGTGGGTATAATGGTTTGTGTAAAGAATTTTTTTTAATTCACTTAGTCACTTTACTTATTCACGCTGTACAAACTTCCCCCTTCCAGAAGGGGCCCTGGGGTTGTTGGAATAAATTTTGTTTCATTTTGTTTAAGCAGAATGCTCAACATATATTCTCACCTTATGCCGTCATTCTGACTGCGACATGGACTTGGGTGATGGTGGGCAAGGAAACAAGCAGCACAGGAATGAGCACAAACACACACATACAGACAAACACACACACAAGAACAAAAACACACATACAGACAAAAACACACTCAAACATACACATACACATGCATCCATTAACTCACACACACACATACACATACACATACACAAAATCCAGCAAGAATGAAAGACAGAGACACCCACAGAAAACCAGAGGAGTCAGGCCAGTTGTGCTCAGCATCAGCAGACAGCCATTACAAGAAAACCAGCCTCACTCACCTTACAACCCAACCGTTGTCTTTGCTGTTCCAGGTACTCCTGTAGCTGGGTCTCTAGATGCTGGACGTCTCCAACTCCTTTGTCAAACTCTTTGTCCACACCTTCAGTAGAAAAAATAGATCAACAGACTCATACACTTGCTTACAATCACTTCCTGACAATGATTTCTAGTAGGTTTTGAGCCTATGAACACTGTTCACATACAGGCAAGCCTGCATACGAAAATAACGAGAAAGGAAGACAGCTTGCCTATATTTTCAAAAAGCCATACACACACATACCACATACATAAACACTTCCACTAATAAAACACAAGCTGAATTTGTGCTGTATCTTTATTGCTTGTCTCACAAAGGGATTTTGTTTTCTAACCATGAGAAGTGTACATGCTAACATTCAGTCACATGCACATCCATAACAGAGTCTTGTACACATTCAGGCACCATGCGTCCAGGCTTTTTCTTCATGACCACATCAAGTAATCCTTTCATACATCCAAAAGAAAATTAAGAAAAAGCAACAGAAAGCTCAGGCTCATTCATTCGATAATCCATGTTACGCCGAGTTGTAGAGCCATAAGAACAATGGAAATACACAGGGCGATTTGCATCAACAGTAACGGCATACAAAACTAAATAAACACCAACTTACAAAATAGAAAAGGGTTAAGAAAGTGGTAGAAGGTAGTTAAACGTTCACATACAAAATTAACCATTCATCTCTTCCACGTGTCCCCTCCCACCTCCCAATCCTGTTCTCAGTACTGCCCC
>SMGT01002689.1:32641-45277 GCA_004794575.1 Lanistes nyassanus
CCCCCCCCCCCAGCTGGTATGTTTGAAGGACCCAGGTCCGTGGTCGTACAGTCTACTCTCTCATTCACTCTATCTGCCGTATACTCTGGTCAATCACCCTTGCCCGACCCCATTCTGTTGGTTTTCACCTACAGTCTTTTCTTCGCAAGTACTCTTCACCCTCAATTTCCTATAGGGCCTTCCAACTCCTCAAGATCCGCACCATACAGTCCAGGACAGCTTGGATTAGCATTAGTTACATTATCATTAAAAAGTGGGCTATTGTCACACGTAGAACAACATATAGAAAACTTAAACACTATAGATATTCATGTATACCAAGAAATGATTTTAAAGCTTACCTTTACTGGGTACGATGATGCCATCTTTTCGAGCTTTTGCATGATCAAAAGCATTCTGAAATAAAGAAAAACATTTTTACAGCAGAACTCAAAAAAAGGCAACTTTCTGAAGTAAAATTAGTGAAGGGAGATTGTAAACATGTATCTCTGCATTCCTTGTCTGGAAAGAAAACAGTTGTCCACTTATTGTCTGCCACCTAGACAACATGAAGGTTAACATATGAACAACGTTCAAAAGGGCAGGAGTAGTCACCCCAAAATGATACAAGATTTGCCTTTGCTATTGTCTAAGTGACAGATGAGGTTGAAGGTGCTGGCCCAGCCAGAAAAGGACGGTAGCATCCAGTGCACATTTTTTAGCAAGCATCTCTTTAGCAGCCTGGAAAGAAGGATGGGGGGGGGGGGGGAGAGAAAAGAAAGAGAAGACAAAAAGTTCAACAACTTGCATCAAAAAAAGCCAAATCCTCAGTGATGTCCGGGAAGCCTCCATCAGAATCTTTAGAATCCAGCATCATTGCCTTTCTTAGCAGCTTAGAGCTGCGAAAAGCGAAAGCAATAAAATTCAGTTTAGTGCAAGGATTTAGTCATAACATTAAATACAATCAGCCGAAAGGTAGATAAACTTCTCCTATAAAATAAGGACAGACAAACCCAGTGGACAATCAATAGGTCGTGATAATTCGAAGAAAGTTGTAATTGCAATTCAAACTTCATCTCACCTGCAGTGCTTCGCCTGTTGTGTAAACTTGTCGGCAATTTTAATGCCAGCCTTGAAGCCTTCAACAGTTGCTAAAAAGTCCTCAATCTTGCGCTTACTGCAATGCATTATGTTAAGCAACTGTACTGTACAGCAACAAATTTAATATTGCACATTAAAAGACTGGGCTCATAGATAGGGAAACATGGTAGTCCGGCGATCTATGGCTAATAGGCTTGGCCGTACATTAAAATTCATACATTGCTAGCCCATCATGCAATCAACTTTTCTGATGACCACTGCAGTGGTAAATCTTACCAAGAGAGGCCGCAGTGGTAAATCTTACCAAGAGAGGCCGCAGTGGTAAATCTTACCAAGAGAGGCCGCAGTGGTAAATCTTACCAAGAGAGGCCACAGTGGTAAATCTTACGAAGAGAGACTGTAGAAAATTCATGGGACTAGTGAGTTCAAAAGTTACAGCCCTATGAGCTGGTCAAATTTTGGAACTTTGCCACCCCTGGTAATGCGCAGTGGTGCCCATCAAACGACTGTAAAACCAACCAAGGATTTAAAAACTAATTCCCTCACCTGTATTGAGTTTCCTCGTAAAGGATGGCACGTTCAGCAGGATGAGAACACTTTCGCTTCAGTGAACCCAGGCTATGAATTCTGTATCAATATCAAAGCAATGAATGAACTCAGGTTACGAATTCTATATCAGTATCAAAACAATCATGATACGGTACCATCACTCTCTACACCCTTAATGCACTCCGTACGCAGTGGAGACAGTACGCAAAAGATATCTGCCATTGATGCTGGTGACGGTTTTGCTGGCAAGGGATATAACTGGTGTTACCATATCCTAGAATCATTTTTCTTTAGAGTTACAAAAAAAAGAGATGACTTTTTCAGATTTATGCTATCAGTACCATGCTACCTATTTTGTTCGAGAAAATGGCTGCCATATTCCACCAAAAAGGTTTTCTTGTCAGTGTGATGTGTTTCATCAGGATTACAACTATCCCTTCGTGTGCTTGTTGATGTCTTGCATCCTGGACGAACTCCTGGCGTTTATGGATGATTTCCACCCAGTGTTATGGATTACAAGCGGCTGTAATAGCTGTGTATTTGGTGTCACTTCAACATTTTCAAGATTGTGTTCACATTCACTTTGGTTACGTAATTCAACACAGCCTTCCACACAGCATCATAACACACACAAACAGCTCACTGATGATAATGATAGTTCATCTTTTATGTTAAGGTGAACATTGTAAAAGACAAACGACAATTAGTAACAGTCAAAGCACACACACCCCAATCAACAGCTGGGTGAAAACTGGATAATCAGTGCCGATATTCACATCCTAGGCTGCAAACAGCACACACAAATAACCTTTGGCCTGCACGCTGAACTCTGCCCAGGATGATTCTTTTTGAATAAAAGGAAATGGCTGCTTGTTTTTTGTTAAGTCAGCAAAAGCTATTGTTGTCTCACAAAGTGGGGGGGGGGGGGGACAAGAAAGAAGGTGAAGTAAGACATGGGAGGAAACTGGAGAACCCACAGAAATCTTCTGACAGCCAACCCTGTAAATGGGTGCCACATCTAAGACCTCACCTCCTTAGCACATCCACGGCAGTGACTCGCACCGTTCCTGACGTTTCCCACCCACCTCCCTATTTTACCCACCTGCTTAACAGTCTCTCCAAGTCAGGCAACTTCTTCAATGCATCAGCTGCCTCTGCTGCCAGTTCTTGCATCTCCATCAGAGACTCGACAGCATCTAGCCGGTCGCTGATGGAGGTTGGCTGGCACAGTGGAGCGCACAGCCACTGCACCAAAAGACGTTTGCCTAAACACAGAGCATTGTAAGGTTCACTTCAGTGCATGCCAGGCTTTCAGCCAAGGCAACTGTCATAATGGTTTCCATAATCAAACGCTTAAGAGCAGGCCCCAAGTTTAAACCATACCACCATTGCTCAGAAATGTCTAGCAATACTAGCACTGCCGAAAAAAACCCCCAAAACCCTAGTGCTGTTCAGAAATGTCTTGGTTAAATGTTAGTAACCTCTATGATCCAAGTGAAAAGAAGAGAAAATCACTGCATGCTTCAAGTCGGCTATCTTGGAAAGGCCTGTCGAGTGGACTTACCAAACGGTGTTGAACAAGTGTCCAGTTGTTCAAGTAGAGTCCCCTCCACTCCACCTGTGGTCGCATTTTTCACAATTTCTAAATTACATAATGAAACGCCATCAAGGACCTGCACAACAAACAATCCATGAAAATATTTTTAAAATGCACATAACATGCCCTGGCATCACCATCACACATAAATAGCAAAACATCATGCCTCGGTTAGCTTTCATCTTCTGACTGGATTGGTCAGGCTACTGCAGAAAGAATCTGTACCACAGCTGAATTAATTTATCCAAAATTATGAAACTGACAAATAAATAAAAACACGAAGAAAGAAACTTTCCCAATCTCCCCCAGAAATTTGCTACACCTACCATGTGTCTCTGGGATGTGTTCAAACTCGTCTGCATTTTCAGGGGTGCTCTGTCTGGAGGTGCATATTCTTCAAACTTGTTCATAGACAGCACCTCTTGGTCCATAAGACAGTACTGTAAATACCTGCAAGCAGGACACTAAAATATCACCATGTATGCGTGACTGATAATGCCATGTTGGATGTTTAGGAAACATTACAAGGTCCTATATCATTTGCATCTCATGAAATACCTGACCAAAAACTAAAAAAAAGAAGAAAATTTACCTTGTTAGCATTTACCAATCTTAACATCACACTTTTTATCGAAGGTGAAACACACAACGTCTCCAGAAGCTACACCACAGATTCTCAGAAACAATCAGTGGAGCAAACAATGATCAAGGATACGCAGATACTAGACTTTGCTTATAAACAACAACAAACAAATCTGTAGGTGTCATTGGGCGATTTCAAGACTCACCAGGTCACAGCACCGAGAGATCTCAGGGCAAGATCATATGCATTGGCTGCTGTTAAACCCAAAGCATCGCCTGCACACACAAAATCCGATTCCTCTCTCGTTCATAGAACAACAAAGAGATGGAAATCCAGCCATGACACAGACAACCATTTATAACTCATTGGTTTGAAGGTCTATGGCCATAATAATGACAGGGTTCAGGTTTGGTTCTGGACACAGTACATGACCAGAGGACCAAAAGAAATGCCCATTTTCACCTCCAACAGGTCAGTAAAATAAGTCATCAATAAAACTGCTGTTATCTTAATTTGTGTGGCTTTTTTTTCTTTGGTGGTATATTGTCTTTGAAGCGTACAAATACGTATGTACTCTAAACACACCTCGCATGTTGCTGATCTGGGATTCAGGAGCAGTTCAGGGCAGTGGCCTTTTACAACATGATGTAGTCTATCCTCAAAGTGCGATAACTCTCTAGATTACTCAAGAGTTACTCGCACTATATGCTTCGATATTCTAAAGACATTACATGTGGCATGTGTTCATAGGAAGTAGCAAAACGTGTTCATGTTGAAATCATGTGAAGGGAGGTAACTAAGACCTGAGCAACTGGAAACCGGTCGCCCCATGTGGATTCCTTAGATTCAGTGTTGCACTTGTAAATGGGGGAGGGGTGGGGAATCCCCACCAGTCACCTGACCCCTAGCTCCTTAATCTATCAGTCCTTTGAAAATGTTATGTGTCAATGGCCGATGCCAAACCTGATCCCTGTGAAGACAAGACTTTTGCTATTTATAAATCGGATGTAATCAAATGTTTTATAACCTGTAGCCCCATCAGATACAATCTGGTCGTACCTGCTGAGAGCATGTGTGAAGCATGCTAGCGTTTGACTCTCTCAGGATGCCAAGTGGCTCAATGTTTAAGCACTTGTCATCACACGAACAAGCATTTGGAGTTGCAGTTTCAGCATTTATAAACCACTTACAAAGTTACGAGCAAAAGCTGACCTGGTGTTCGGTAAGACCACTTACTTTCTGACATCATTTTCTTCAAAGTGTCTGGCCACTTAAAATCTGAGGCATCATCCTTGAAATAATCTTCCTCTAACAAAGTCTTCAGAGTCTTTGAACTTTCCCAGAACTCCTTGCCTGGGCAAAGTGCTTCTTTTAGTGCCGTGGGCTGTCCATTGATCAGCTGCATTGTTTTGTATGACATCCGTCCTCGTTCATAAAGAATCTGCACATTTTCAATTTAAAAACAGACACGCAGTATACGCCTCACTGTAAGAAGCATCACCTCACAATTAAGACCCCTCCCAAGTAATACAATGCAATACATTCAGATGAAACCAACCACATCTTTCCAATAATGCCTACATGCTTTGATCAGTTTTGTGAGGAGTTTTTCTGTGTTGTTCCAGAAAATAGCTGAACACATTAGCACTTTTGTACAGTCAGGTTTATGCACGCCCATTTGTTTGATGCTGGATGTAACGTCTGTGGAAGGAATGATGGTCCTGCAGATGAACCCTGCATGTTTCATCAGAGACACAGTGGCAGGGTTTTATTGCAGGCTGTGAAATTAAAATAAAACCCTTACCTGAGACGGTGCATGATGTGCAAACACTGTTCTTAATCTCGAGCAATGGCGATCATCAGGAAACTGCCCCAGCTGTCAACAAATGCAGAATCTAAGCAAGCACAGGACGTCAGCACCACATTCTGCCAATTAATTAAAATATATATGTGGACGTACGTGTATCTAAATTGATGGACGAACATAAAGAGTGTTATATTGTTGGGGTCTTCGCATATTAACACAATATACTCACATGAAACGTTCCTATGGACGTATCCACAAAGCAGACACCATAAGTGGTTGCTCCACCTGAAGCATCAGCCTGCAATACACAAGCCAGAGAGACTTGGGTATTTCCCGTTCACCTTTTAATCCCTTCCCCAGTATCTTCATTCTTTTAATCACCATCAGTATAAAACATATGTTAGGTAAAACAAAAGGAATCTTTTCCTACAATTCACCTGGTGTGTGACAGTTTAAAAGAGGGAGGGAGTGGGGAATCTAAGGCAGAACAAGTACCAGGGAGAGTTTGCATGAGCGTTTACATCTCATTTCTAAGCATAAAAGTAACTGTATTTCCCATGTCTGATAGCTTTTACATAAAACAACTGGAAAGGCAACACCTATCGCTAAGACAGAATCATGGCTCAGGGGTTCAAGTCTCGTCTCCAGCACATGTACATGCAGAGCGTGCAGGACTTCATTATGGAGCTGGGTGGCTGCCATGGTTTAGCTTCAGTTGTTGGCAATGCACAGAACATAAAAGAAAGTGGCCATTATGAACGGAAAGATGATCGTAACACTTGCCTCACAGATAGCCATGAGGTAGCTGGGCTGAGCGTCTCCAACATCCCCATCTCTGGGGCTGAATGTTCGAGTGCCCTGAGTAGTCACCTGACAGATTTCTCTTCGGACCACCTTGTCATATTTTGTTGCTGGTCGCGCCACTGGGGAGTGAAAAATAATTTAGAAAAACTATGCTGCATGTCACCTGATGAAAATCTCTTTATTAGATAAAACAAAGGACTAAATGATGGGGGCAGAAACTACTGCAACAAGGTTGTAATAAAAAGATTGGTTAGAACAGAACAAAAAATTGCTGTAAAGCTCCCCAGAACAGTTATTCTGTAATCCACGGGAAGTCTCTAAAAAATAAAAAGCAAGGCCTGAAATTAAGTGCCATGTGACAACTCAGGCAAATCAAATTTAGTTGTAAGGGAAGCCAAAAATTGTTGACAAGTGGTAACTGAGCAAGAACTATCTCAAAGTCATCGCAATGTCAAAGTACAATACCTCGTTTACCTCCTGTAATTGTACAGTGCAATACTATAATAAATCATAAACTGAAATGACAAAGGTTTTCCAACATTTATGACTGCACAGTTCCGGTGAGGGCTACAGTGCTTTCTTGGGAAATTTGGTACTTGGAACTGGGCTTGTCAGAAATGAAAGTGGAAGCAAAGGACCCCCCCCCCCCCAAATAAAAAAGATGTCAAAAAGCTCAAGCTGGCTCACTCTGTTTACAGCGTTCGGCCATCATCTCTGGAGTTTCAGTCTGTTCAACCCGGGCCACTTTATAACCCTTCTGGATGAGTGCATCAGCGTAACGATTGTAGGCAATCTCAGGGAAGCCAGAATGAGCATAGTCTCCCTGAAAGAAACAAACCAGTATTTTATAAACTAGCTTGCACTCACAATGCTTGACTCCACACTATACCTTGTCTATGTTGGTCTCATCCTTTGAAAGTAACCCCAGAGAGGCACAGCACCTAATTACATCTAGTCAGACACATATGCTGCATCTTCACAGCTAAAACCAGCTCTCTCTCTCTCCCATGCTTGTTTGCGCATGCGTGTCTTTAAGCCCATGTGCACACATCCATCCAATCAATTTTGAAGTGTACCTTCATGTAGATCAGCCCCAGTTCTTCCACACCTGTTGTGGCATCCATATGGAACAATTCATAAAATTTTCCCATCTGAAACACCGTACAGGGAGCATACCATAACAGAATGAAAGAAATTAACTGGTAGTGGTAGACCACCCCTGATGAGGTTCTACTTTGCCAGCAAGCAGACTCACTTTAACATAAAGCAGGATGAGCGATTCAGGTCTCATATGCTTTATGGAAACTTAAGGATAAAGGTTCATTATTACTTTTGGTACTTAACTTTCAATGGCCTTTCAAATTTTGTACAAGAAGAAGAAACATCAAATTATGAAAATAATATCTTCTCAAACAATCCTCATTTTATTATTTGCACCCAGAATTTCGCTACTGCAGCAAAAAAAAAAAATTTATTTCTTGAACACAAAACTAAAATGTCAAAACAACAGTAATTTACTACCTTGAAGAACAATACTGTGTCAAAATGCTTTGACTTCATTTCCCACCACTGTCGCATTGCCTGCATATGTGAAAAAGAAAACAAAATTAACTCTTAGACGACGCAGGGCTAAGGCCTATGCAGCAACCCCAGACCCCGCACAGATTTACACGTTTTGAAAACAATTACTACTTAAAAACTACCACACTTACAGTAATATATTTTACATATTTAGAAAGATCTATTCTTCCACATCACAATGGAAGCAATACTTTTAGTTTAAAATATTAAATAGTACTTACAGTTTGGTACCAAATAAAGCCACTTTTGCACATTAAAAAAATTGGAACAAAAGAAGGTTTCACTGCTTGTACACTTCCCACAGGTAAATAAATCAGGTAATCAAGAGTATTCCACTTTGAATTTGTTGGTGAATGGTTCCACTGTGAAATAAAACACAATTGCACCCTTGAAGTTCACAAACTGTTCACATATTGAGGTGTTTTTAGTGTCCTCTTCCCACGTGTAGCCATTTTGAACGGAAGTAGACCTGGCCAGCCTCTACACTTAATCTCGTTTGGCAAGCCGATACTGTTTCCGAAACTCATTTAGACAGTGCAAGGGAAACAAGCGATGATAGAGCTTTACAATGATATAAAGTTTACCTGCCTTACACCGTTAAATGCGTCGCTGCAAACTTTTAAATCCGTCGAAAGTGTGCAAGCAGCGCAGACTCAAGCTTATGATAGGCTGTAGATAGTATACTATCTACGTGGCGTTTGGCAAGCCGAAACTGTTTCCAAAACTCATTTAGACAGTGCAGGAGAAACAAGCGATGATAGAGCTTTACAATGATATAAAGTTTACCTCCCTTACACTATTAAATGCTTTGCTGCAAACTTTTAAATACGTAGAAAGTTTGCAAGCAACGCGGACTCAAGGTTATGAGATAGTAGATAGTAGGCTGTAGATAGTATACTATCTACGCGGCGTTTGGCAAACCGGAACTCATTTAGACAGTGCAGGGGAAACAAGCGATGATAGAGCTTTACAATGATATAAAGTTTACCTGCCTTACACCGTTAAATGTGTTGCTGCAATTTTTTTAATCTGTAGAAAGTATGCAAGCGGCGCCGGCTCAAGGGTATGATAGGCCGTAGAAAGTATACTTTCTACGCGTCGCCAAAGAGTTAACAAATGCAGAAGCCTTAACTCGGTCAAGTCTTGTCACCTTTGTGACACAGAGTAAAAGGCAGAGAGATTGTGTTGTGCACTACCACACTGCTTTCAAAAAAGCCCGTACAAGATAATTAATAATAATAATAAAAAATTCCAGCAGTTTGAGAAGTAACTTACAACTTTAAATAGCTTATTCTCTTTGTAGTATTTTCTCCATTAGTTAAATTTCAGTGGGTTATTCCAACAAGTGCCAGTAGCTGCATTGGTGACTGACCACTGTTCTGCTGAAAATGTGAGTGCAAAAAGACAATCTTTGCATAGGGCAAAATGTGAAACGTTATCGTCTGTTGACCTGAGACCATTAAAAGCTCAAACTTGTGGACATATCGGATGAAACCCTGTTTTATTTCACCGTGTTATGTTATCATTGATCAATTTATGCTACTGATTCTTATGATGGACTCAAACTGGACTTTTGCTCATGATGCTGCAGTAAACTCAGAAACTAAAGTTGTAGAAAATTTCCCTTTGATGTGGGAAGTAGTTTGTGAGTTCTGGGAGTTTTTTTTAAATATCACCTAAAATCATATGACAACAAGACTAGCTACCATTCTGAAAAAAAAGCATCTTAACACATTCCAACCGTGCCGCAGATTACTACAATAAAAATTTGTTACTGTGGCCAATGTATCGTAGTGGAGATTTTTTTTTTTTACGAATTTTTAATCTGAAAGCAGTTATTGGCAAGTAGCTGGTGTTTTCTTACAGCAGAATCATTTTTTCTATCGAGTTTCTTCCCTTAGACCATACAATACACGACTTCTTCTAAACTGTGATCTCAAAACCAAACTTGTTTGGTAGTTAGGAGACATTTGTGCCCACCATTTTGCTGCATTCGCTTGGATACCTTTTTCAACGCACCATGTTACACAGAATTCACACTGGATGGATTTCACGTAGGAATCATTTTATTGTTTTTAAATTTTTCTTTTAGCCTGCGTTGGAATTATCTAATTGGTGACAGATTTTTCTACATTTTTGATAAAATACATAGGGACCGCAGGGGAAGTCATGACAGAAAACCTGTGTAGGTGCATTCAATACATACAGTGACTACATCTAACACCAAACAGGAAGTACTATTTAACATTTTTTCAGTACGATTGTATAATTATTTTGATGTTCAAAAACTGATCTTTCAAAATATGTAGATTACTGCACTTGTGGTATTTTGCAAGCAGCATTTATTTCAATCAAGCCGAAGTCTATGCGTCCCCATGAGACCGCAGTAGTAGTAAGAGTCTAAAACCTATGTGGTGATTGAGTTAACCAAGTGAAAAGTCTCTTCAACATAGTAACCAATAAATAATACAAAAAATATTATCTGATGGTCAAATAGAAACAAAATCTTTCTATTAGTCAGGCATATGCTCGTCATCCTTACCGGAGTCTGCTTGGTCAGGAAAGAGGCAGGAACATACAATGTTCTAGGGTCGTACTCTGGGTCATTCTTGTTCTTCTGGTTAGCATCCCTGAAACACAAATTTGTTCAGAATGTACAGAAACCATAACATTTTTTTTTTTAATGAAGGATGCATGCTACAGATAAACAGTGGAAACTAGATCTGCTCACGAATCCAGTTTTTGCTGTACTCAGTGTCATGCACTCACTCAAACCACTTCACAAATGCATGCAATTTCAGTAACATCTACACTTGCAACCCATCCACCATCTTCAACACTAAACAGGTTATACTAGCAGACACTAACCTTTATCAGTTTTTCTCTATCTAGATTTGCTTTCCTTGCACCAATACAATCCGAGCTAAACGAAAACGAGTAGAATATAGAAAGGTTTTTGTTTAGCAGACTCAAGGTTCTCATATTTGACTCAGTGGTTTGATATAGCTTGTTATGAAATTAAATTTGTCTATGTAAGCAACCTATCTGTACTGGTGCTACTGTCATGAAGGCTGATACAACAAAGTTTTACTTAAAAAAACAAAACAACAGAGTTAAATTTTAATTGTGTTATGAAGTATTCAGTTAGTATGTCTTTGTTGATGTTTACTGTTGACTACGTAAGAGAAATTCATTGATTTTTGTGACCCACAAACTCTTGATATCCGACTGACAAGGGTCATTTTCAAATTTCGCGTCCAACACCCTTTCACTGCAAATTATAATAACAATAATGTTTAAAGAGTGATCCCTTATTTTTGACAATGTTAGTAACCATGTGCTTGTCGCACCAACATGGCACATTAAGCTGTGTTGACGTTCGTGGAAAGAGAAACAGTTCTGAACCAAGAGGCTGACAACGAATGGAATATGGAAGCCAGACAGATAAGAACCACAAGATGTGCGACATCTGGTTTGGCACCAGGAAGGTAAGGCTTAGTGCTCATACCTGATCTTGTCTGGCTGCAGGAAGTCCAATCTGGTGTGAGGCAAATTTGAGGCATCAACCTGACCCCCCTCTGCACTCAATCCAACCTTCAGAGAAAAAACAGGATGGTTTTTGAGCTAGTTTACCTGTGGCAGCATATTCTGTTTCAGATTCTTAGTCAATTACAGCAAACAGAACAAACTGTTACATTTAAGTAACGGGATACCATTTCATTAACTTTGAAACAGATGACTTTAACTAAAGACATGTAAAAAAAAAAACATTAAAATATCAAAAGTCAAAACACCACAGACTTGAAAGAATTCAACTCCTACTTTACCAGAAAATAATGTACAAAATAGTAAACTAATAACCTCTCTTCCATAATGTTTACGCTGAACTCCATACTACAGGGGGAAAAACAGTTGGAAGTGCAGCGGGGAGGGGGGAAATGGGTATCAACAGAAAATGAAAAGTGTTACCCTCCTCATCCAACATACATTGTCTGATGCAGCAAAAAGTGACAGTCTGGACTTTGTCGCCGAGCTGATGGAGGGCCGAAAAGGACTCCCACTGTTCTTTGGGGTTCCCAGAGGTACAGCTTTCTTGTCTGCACTAGCTGACAGGGAATTTTTCTTCTTTTTGTTCTTCTGCAAATACAAATTTTATGTTCTGCTTTGGAAAAGAAAATATAATTTTAATTTTTTTATTTAGGAAAAACTCTTTTTATGACAATCACCCCACTCTTATTGGTTACACAGTTTTGTTTTTTATTTTTTTTTTTGTTGGGGGGGTGGGTGGGACAAAAAACCAACAAAAACACTGTAACTCTAATGTTCATCACATATAACTCTAATATTTATCACATACAACATTTAATCCCACCTTGATAGTGCAAGAAAAACAGGTGACTGCCGCTTGGAGTAAATTCTATCTTAAATTTAAAACAAGGGAACTGGACCAAGCTAAGACATGACAAAGACAAAGACAATCTACATGTTTCGGGGCACTACCCCTTCATCAGGACGACACAAAAACGACGAAAAAACGACAACAACGAAAACAGAAGAAAAAGACTTAGCTTCAGTAGATGTGGCGCATAGGCTGGACAGCAGGAAAATGACTAAGGGACAGCGAGTAAACGGGGT
>SMGT01002689.1:59144-86065 GCA_004794575.1 Lanistes nyassanus
CGAGGGGGGAACGCCACCACGAGCCATTTGTGTGCGTGTGACAAGGTCACGCAGGCGGGGGGAGCAACACGGAGGTCGGTTGTCTCTTTCAAAACCCCCAGTTCGCAACACTGACTGGCAAGAATTATGAGAACGAATAAGCATTTTGGTATGATTTCATTTAGAACTTCTAGTTTCCTAACTTGCTGGACATTATCCATCAGTTATTATTTTCAATAATGGTTAGTGTTTTTATATGGGTCTGTAATCTTTATTCACTTTGTTAATCCATGTATGCTGCTTAAAGAAGAAAACATACTATAGCTGCTCCCCCTAATATATATAACAAGACCATATTTGAGTGAGGTCCACCTGCTTAGGCAGGACAAGTGGTGTATTACGTCTGTCCCCACAAATACAGGTCACTGGGTCTGTACGAATCAGATGGTATTCCCCATTTAATCTCATTCTGTATACTCTGGTTTAGTTGACTGTTGGAATGAAACAGTATGAGCTCATTACGCGGAAGCTCTAATTCTCTCCAGGTGCCTTTGGCTTCCTTTTTATACTTATAATCCCACTATATTTTTATACCTGGTTTAATCGCTATTTTTCCCTCTTCGGCTGAGATGGGTACTTTTATCTGGATGACGTTAGTGGTTCGATTGTCTTTTATTCCTAGTGTAGCCAGTCTATCAGCTTCCTCGTTTCCTTTGATTCCTACATGTGATGGCATGCAGAGGAAGTTTATTTACCTGGTTATGTCCCTTGCAAATTATATACCTGTGCGAAAATCTGTGCCGAGCTGCTATTTACCGGTACTCCGATACGCACCACCCCTGTTAATGGTTTATCGTTCTTAGTAAGTTGTGGGGTAGCCTTTCTTGTCGTTCGACCCTACAATAAAATTCGGCTCAACCTTTCTGTTTTCAAGGCTACCAACATAAAAAATAGATCGAGTGTGGGGTGAACACATATTATTTGGATACGGAGATGGCTGAGGAAGAGTGCATACTGACTGGATGTCATTTCAGCGGTATGTGTGTGCGTGTCTATAAAACGACACATCAAATAAAATAATCTTTATATCGTCATCGAGAACAGCACGTGCTTTCAGCTGCATGCTCTGTAGACATTTTATATTTGCTCTATGGGCATCGATTTCATTGAGTATATTCCACTAATGTTTCTCATCCAATGAAAAATATTTCGAGACATGCATTCTTTATTTATTTCAATAGAAACCAATTGCATATATATATATATGCAACTAATTTCGCACCAATTCCCCAAATCAGAAACCATATATACAGCCTTTTCACTCACCCACCCACCCAGCCATACATACATACAAACTAGGCTGGATAGGAGTTAGTTAACCTCTAATTAAAAAAATATTACGAGTTGTATTCTTCCATCGAAGGCTTAATAACAATTAGATAAAGTGAGTGAGGTATGTTCTGTAACAGAATCATTACTGGGGGTGGTGGTGTTATGTTCAATATAAACAATGTTTGAGGGAGGGGGTCTACCAAATTCGTCACCTGTTGAATGAAACTGGATACTTTGTTACATTTCAAGGACTCCAGAGACACTTTCCTAACATTCTAAGTTGTTGTCGTTGTTTGTTTTTGTTTGTTTGTTTTTTTTTTGGGGGGGGGGTATGAGCATCGTGGAGACAACTGGAAAATACCAACGTAGATTAAATGTCAACATGGATGAGCAAAATGGGCTGCAAAAACTCATAATCTGGGGAGTGATCAAAGCAGGTAACCAGTCTGTACAGTCGTTGTTGATCAAACCTACCTGTAGTTACTCAAACAATCAAACTTCCCTATCCCCTACAGGGATCAATAAATGGAATGAGATTGTTTTATCAATATTGATTGGAAACTTATTTTGGCAACTGTTTTAACACGACCACTGACTGCCCGATCAAACGGTTTCAGTATAGGCTGCTGGACAAGATCTCTTAGAAGGCGTTTATTGTTTTTAATGAACACTGTGGATAATATCAGCTGTTCAATATGTAATAGGGAGGAAAAAAACTATTTAACATCTAATTGGAGCTGTCAATATGTAGCTCGCTTCTGGAAAGAGACCAGCGTTCTATATCTCATTAAACATTATTAATATCTCCTGATAATAAACTTATCACTTAAACTGTTACTAACAAATCCTTGACAGTTTCGGATATACCCGCATGCCTATCGTGTCATTTTGCAGACACGGGAAAAAAGAATAAAGCAGAACTATGTTAGACCACTCTTTTTTCTCTGACAGATTGAAGTAACAACCGTCTCTTGACTTCAGACTCTTTGCTCTTTCATTCAGAACAGCCACAGTAATGAAGGTCAGTTTGTGAGTTGCTCTCACTACCAATGACGTCGTTACTATATCATCGTTATCATCCCTCTCATGTCCTTTCGGTCAGTTCTCTTCCACTAGACTATAAGCTATCGTCTTGAAGGGAACGGGATGTCAGGGTCGTGGAAATCTCGCTAGCTAGAGTTGTTTCTACCAGGGAATCCCGAACAAGGGACACGAAGCTGAACAGAGTACACAAGACACTTCTGTATCGTTTGCTCAGCAACACGAAGCTCAGAAATTCGGTTCCATAGCCAAGCAGCGAACTGCAAATGCAAAACTCGTCCATCAGTTTGACGAAATTGGATTCCTTTCCCTTAATGCTGTATTCCAAGATCTGAGAGCGCAGGATAGAGTGCACAGCAATGGGCAGGGACAGGATGACGTAACACCCTGTGGCCGTCAGGATAGTGGTGGTCATTTGACGCTCGCGTCTTGCGGCAGATTCCTCGTCAGTTGTCGTCTTCATGGCCTGACGTCGCGCGGTGTGACGTCGCAGGAAGTGGAGCGTCAGGACGTTGAGAACAACGAGAAGGAGCAGAGGTGTGTAGGTGAACAGACTCTTACCCCACACGCTGACTACATCAACCACGTTTTTGTTGGACAGGTACACAGCTGCGGGCTGCATGAAGAGAACGTAAGAGCCATTGTTACCGGGCTTGGACACGATGGTGTACTGTAGTGGAAGGTAAAGATGATAGAAGGCTACACAAAGGTAAGTGACGACGACAAAGGTGACGGAGTACCGCGCGAGAACGAAGCCCTTCACGTGCATAGGGCGCATGATGGCGTAAAGCCTCTCCGTGGACATCAGGCACGTGAGAACGTAGGCGGCGCGCTGCACAAAGAGAGCGCAGTAAGTGCTGACGTAGTATGAAAACACCCAGAACGTCATATCAGCATCTGGGTTCGCAGACGAGGCCTCGATGACGTACGCGCATACCAAAATGACGATGTAGACGACCTGGGAGACGCTGATGCTGATGACGTAAGTGCTGGTGGCGGCACGCATGGACTTGTGTAAGAACACGAGGATGCTGAGAACAGTCAGGATGAAGGTGACGACGAGAAGGAGCCACTTGATGTACAGCAGGACGCTGTTGGCCGCTAGGTACTGCTGAAGAGTGAGCAAGGGGACGTAATCGGTCCTACTGACATTTGGGGGAGTGGTGTGCCCTGTGGTGATAGAGGCGACAGACAGTAAAGGGAGAGAATTTTCTTGTGTCGACACAGCGTCCATGTCGGCCAGTCAGGCTGCTGTCATGTCGATTTAACCAAAAGTGTTCGTCCTTTGTTCTGCGCTGCCAGTCTGTAGGTAATTTCCATACTCACTTAAGCTTCCTGTGCCCAACTTGGATCGCGTTCACTGCATTTCAAGTGTTGAGATGCCAACAGATCGTTTGAGTACGCGCAGAAGTATTTTAGATACCAGTAAGAGAACTACGTAGTCACAGAACAATGTGTAGCTTTTATAACTGGTTGTGAAACGGAGGCAATTACAGACATTTTAAAATCGATTTGAGTTATTTCGGTATGAATTTTCCCGAGCTATTTATTTTCCGAAAGGTTTCTTTCAGTTATATAAAAAGAAACCGCCGTTAAATTAATGCAAATAACCCACCGAAAAGGACGAGCTATTGACGAAAAGATCAATACAATTTAAGCAAACTTTTATATCAGCTACAATTTATTTTTTGTTCCTTTGCATACTCTCAGAATATAATAGTGTTTAATCTGGAAAAATATGCAGAAAGCAGGCACAGAGATGTCCCAGTGCTCTTGTGAAAATTTGATTAAGTACTATTTAGTTCATTTTTGAGAGAAAAAGAAGCACACGCGAATGTTAGTTTTAGTGCATTGATAGCGGATAATTTGCCGTGGGATGTTTTGGGACGATTGCGTTGTATTATCTTGAGAAATTTGGCACATCCGCATCCAGGATGAAGAACATCGCTTATCCTAATTGTCATTTGTCAGTTGCTGTTTTTAAAATCAAGAATGCCGAAAACTGCGTTCACGCACACAGTGAGCCTGCGTGCAGGCACACACATATACACGCACGCACATACAAGACGAACAGAGCAGTTGGTAGATGCACACACCCGTACGCAAACATATAGGCTACCATGTTCTAGTCGGCTTGTGTGTCTGTGTGTGATCTGTGTGCATCGAAAAACACCGGCGCACGCTGGCGCTGTGCTGGCCCTAAGTTCTGTAGCTCAGGTCCGTGTTTGATGTCGGGGTTTCGAGGAAACTCTGATCGTTACCTACACCGCTGTCAGCGACAGATCGCTAGAGGCGATAGCTCTGATACACACCTGAGAGAATCTCCTTGTGTAAACAGACCGCCCAACAATGTCAACACCTAATTCTCCTGAAGCCATCACCATCTTGTAATTTAAAAAAAAACTGAAATCAAACAACTTAATATTTTTCCCAAGTGGAGAGGTAGCTTGAAAATGTTTACCTTTCTTGTTTTTACTTACCCGTTGTTCTATAATGCACGCAATGTTTACCTTACTCTTGTTCTAAAATGTACCCACCGTTCCACATAGATGCATTTAAGTATATCTATATTGAAGAGATTTAAATTTTTCTTTCGTCGACAATATATTTTTTTTATCAATAATCAATCCCAGAGCGAAACCGTGGGCCGATATATGACGTCACCGTCTTTTCGACCGTCCAGTGGTCTCATTTTGATTTATCAAATCTGACATTCATGCGTTGACATTTATTCACAGAAGAGCAAAATAATAGCAAGTTTGGAATTTACGTCTTCTACAACAGTGCACATGCCGGAAACTGTTCTAGATCAAGCCTATTTGAAAATTTCTCCCACAAAAAACGACGAGAGAAGTGAGATCTCTCACTGAGGTATTCTTCATGTTTCAAAGATTGTTTAAGCTGCTGCGTTTGACATCAAAGCGATCGAGATGGAATCTCAAACAGCGCAGACATTTCAGTATCGTTTCAACATCTGTAAACAGGAAAGCGGGGCATACTATTTTGACTGCTCCTCTCGTATGTACGTGTAAGTTTTACTGTCGTCAGTGTTTGTGTACTGTGAGGCAAAAAAAAATCTGTACAATTTTTGTCGATTGAAATTTTCCTCACTGTTCTCTCTCTTTTAACTCTTTTTGCTGAATTAAGCACAGATAATTTAATCAAAGACAATATTTAGCATTGGCTTCCATGACAAATCTGCTCAGGCCATGGATTTTATAGGTAAGCTAGAAGGATGACAGGCAACCTTGATGACGTCACTGTGAAAACGTGTGTAGGTTTGGCAGTGGCTATTTGCAGTCCCGTAAAGATAGAATCCGAGGCTATTTGCACGACTGACGTCAAAACGGCGAAGAACCCTGTAAGATTATTTCTACGGTTAGGCGCCTCACGCTGGCCATTTCTTCATACTTCGTTACATGAAGTTTTCTATGCAGAAACCTCCGCCACTGCCCCCCGTTTCACCACGTCCTGTTTCTGGTATGGGCCCCATAGGAAAGCGCGGGGCAGTGGCAGAGGTTGTGCCTGCTGCGCAACGTGAAGATTTGAAGTCAAATCGACGTGTCATGTTCATAAGTTCATATGTTCATACACGATGCACAACTGACCCTCCGAACGTCTTTCCTTTGATTACTGAGGTCAAAAAGTAACAACGAAAGTACTCCCTCGTTGAACATTACTGAATGAAGCCGCAAAACAGTTCAAGCGTTTGTTTACATGGGTTTGCTATTTGCGTAGAAAATTTAGTGAGATCGTCGTGTCATAAGTAGATATACACGATGCACACCTTCAACAACCCTGCGTCTTTACTCGTTACTAGAGTCAAAAAGTACTAACGAAAGTAATTCATCGGTCACTATTAGTGAATAAAACTGTAAAAATACTAAAAGCATAGTTTCCATAGTTTTGTTGCGGAGTGACACCCCCCCCCCTTTGCTATGACGTCACCCGTGCATATAACCACGTATTCTATCTGCACGGGACCGTGGAAAATAGCCAAGGCCTTTAGATTTTAAGGTGGTCGGATAACCGCTACAGTATATAGGCTAAAGCGATGCGGTATGCTGTCGCTTGGCCTCCAACCAGGGATGGCTTAGATCAGGGTTCATGTCTGCCTTGTGGTCATAACAACAGTTCTAAGGCTACACATAACACTATTTTACGTATGCCTTTGCGTATGAAGGGGAGATAAGAACGCCTACTCAAGCCAGCTCACATCTAAATTTTACGGCTTTGTTATCCACACCTCTGCTACCAGAAGACACGTCGTTCCGGATCACAAAGACCTGGATGGACAATTTTAAATCTGACAAACCCACTCAATGTCTTCCAATGCTAGACAGACACAATAATTCATAAATAAACATAGAATTTCAAAGCAAGATATTCTGATGCAGTTTCGTGAATTTGATCTAAAACAGCATATACACTTACGGTTACTTCAAGTTTAAAAAATACTTTATTCTGTAACATTAAATACACATTAATATTTAAATTCAAATCATTATTTTTCTTACCCACAAGCACGTTATTTTATTATCCCACTTACTGGGATTCATGTTATTCACTCACATGACGAAACATTTGTCAGACCGCTTGGAAGTTTTGGCATTCTCTGGCCGCAGGCCAGACCAAAGACCTAAATTGCGACATTCGGTGACAACAAAGTCATCCACAAGGGCCCCGTGAAACACATCCATCTGAGAATTGAGACTAAGTCGAGACAGGCCGAGCGGGGTGCTGGGTTTACGCTCAGCGTTTTCCACTTCAAACTGGATGAGTCGCCAGTCTAACGGTCCACCCAGGTAGTTCCGGGTAGCTAACTCGAGATGTACAGCAGGCAGAGCTGGAACGGAAAGTTAGGAAAAGGGATGCGTTCCAGGAAAATCAGTGAGAAATAAGATGTACAAGAATGAGACTCCAGAAAAACAAACAGCTGAACGTTTTGGAAGTTAGCCTTGGCATGGTTAGAAATGTGTACTTAACATTCCCAAGTAGAATATATTTCTACCCAAGGTAAATAACAGATTGAGAGTGAGTAGGGTGAAAGAAGAGGATTGGAGAAGGAGAGGGGGGAAGTGGGGGACGACGAACCATGTCAAGTACATACCTTCCCCAAAACGCACGCACACACACACACACACGCGCGCGCGAGCGCGCGCAAAAGAGAAATGAAGAAAAGAAGTGATCAAATAATTTAAGAAGACGACATACACAGATACACATGAGGATGGATGGAGAACAACACAGAAATATGTCTTTCCCACCCCTACTGCTCACCTTTCTGGCTGAGCAGATGCTGGTAAGCCGGCATGACAGACTGGGGGTCCAGCAGGTGCAGCTTGACCAGCAGGGCGTTCATGTCCCGGTTGTAGTCCTCCTCGCAGTAGCGTCCCCTGACCAGGCTCCGCTGCACTGACCGGGTCCACGCGGGCTCCTGGATTAGCGACATCAGCCTCTCGGCCCACGTGCAGCTGTTTGCACAGACCACAAGATGATGACATGCGACATAAATATTGTGGGCAGAAGTCGTTCATCTCATTGTTTAAGCTGAGTAAACTAAAGTCTGGTTAAATGTTTTTCTGTTTATATAGGCATCATGAAGAACTTGCCAGTATATCGTATTGAAAGTATTTATATCTATATATATATATATAAAAGGGATAAGTGAGTGGATAGAAACTAAAGTTGTGTATGCTTCAAATGTTTAATTTGTTGGTTACCTCTATCTGTGGTTCTGTATTGTTTTTCTTGGTCGTGTGTAACTATGCCAGCGTGCCTGCGTGTGTGCGTCTGTGTGGGTGCCCACGCGCGTGCGAGTGCGTGTGTGGGTGGATGTGGTACTAACCCTTCCTCACCCATATAATCTTTCATTGCTACCCCGGTCTTGGAATCTTTAACTACTTCAGGGTAGACAAGGGTGTACACCTGGAAGCCTGCAGGAAGATGGAGCTGTCGTTATTAAGGTATACGACACATGGGTCATTATTAAGGTATTCGACACATTGGTTATTATTAAAATATATGACATGTGTCATTAAAATAATTTATGACATGTCTCATTATCGAAGTATAACACATATGCGTCATTATGAAGGTAAACGACTCATGTGCATTAACAGCATCCATCCTGTTCCTGCTATTGGTGATGATAACGAGTATGATGTAGACGATGCCCGCGATAAAAAAAACAAGGATCTTGTTGATGGGAAGAGCGACAAATCGATTTTTTGAAACAGTTATGACAAAAGATCGAGGTGATGAAAAAAAAAAGAACGGGAATTGTGTATTAAGACCCGCACCACATTAAGAATACTGTTCTTTCTCCCTCCCCACGCTTTCTTTCTCTCTTCTCTCCGTCTGTTCTCTAGCTCTATCTCATGCTTTAACATCCACACGCATACATGTGAATGTAACCCAAGTTTTCTTCAGATATTTATAACACATGCAGTCTCCTTTACCGCCATGTGGACTCAGTATCTACCTGTATTAATACTATACTGGTGGGTTTTATGTGGTTGCGTGTGGTGTCTGGTTATACTCTGTGATACTGTGGCTGTCTTCGTTGTTTTTGTAAAGCGCATTGAGACCTTCGGGGGAATAGTGCTCTAGAAGAATCCTATCATCATCATCATCATCATCATCATCATCATCATCATCATCATCATCATCATCATCTCACCAAACTTTTTCCACTTCAGACTGTCGTATATGTCCCTTAGTGCATGATCCACAGCGCCCCTGTTAATGGTGGCGTGGAACTTAAAGCTGTCCTTGATGTTGGCCATCGCTTCTGCTACAAAGGTGACGGCGAGAGGAGCCACGGGAAATGTCCTGAGATCCAAGCTGTCTTGCAGTGGATTGGCTGCAACGTTGGGGAAGAAAACATCGTGCACCCTTGGGTCTGACTTGATGCACGACAGCAGGAGATCACGTGATGCCTCGGTCACGACGTCATTTCCTGTTTCCGTAAAGGGCGAGAATAAATGGAGAGTTTCTAGGGACAAGTTTTCATTCATTTGTGACTGAGGAAGAGAGAATGCGTCGTCAAGATCTCTTTTCAAGCGCCATTTCCCTGAAACACATTACAGCAGCATATGATTTTAAAATACAACCGGTATTCTTTTTGTGCAAGAAAGTACGGCTTGTAGCTTCCTTATCAAATGGTACAGACTCGACAGGACAAAATATGGCATCCACGAGGACTGCTATGCTACAGTTCTGATAACACGTGTAGGCATATGCTGAATGATCGCAGTTTGTCTGGTGGACCTAGTTACAGAGAGTTGTCTCAGCCTCTGACTGTCAGTAGAAGGGTGAAATAATGCCAAGGGTTTAAACAGCATACTTAATTTGTAACGAGCTGTTAGAGACAGAGAGACAAGCCCCACAAATGCTAATTGTGCTTAATTGGGGCTATTTACCAAGATCGTGCATGGATTAGTCATATGCCCTTTAGACAAGCAAGCATGCTCTGAATATAACTTGTGGGTGGCGGTTAGAATCACTAACAGTCCTCCGTACAACTCCTTACCCTACATCACACACTCATCAACGCACGTTCATCTACATATCACTCACTTTCTAAGACAAAAGCAACCACAAACACTGTCGTTATTCACTTATAATATTATATAAACCCAGTCTTACATATTTTCTGTCAAAAATTCACAGTGCTGTCTGCCCCGTTTCCATCGCACAGTTATTCTGCAAGCACATGCACAGTGTTTCTACTTGAGGCTTACATCTACCAGTCAGACAACAGAAGGATCCCTGACAAGAACCATGTGCTGGAGAGCAGCTCATCAGGAGGCTTAACAGCAAGGTTTGATTTATAGCCGTGATCAGAGCAAGTTTTCGCAGAAGCTGATATTTATACATTGTGATCCAATTCTTCAGAACAAGACTATAGGCAGAAGAGCTGAAAGCATATAAGACTTCATTTCAAGGATCTGGAATGTAGAGAACAAACACCAACAGAAGACAATCAGCTCATACTAGCTTGTGGACACAATAACCGCAAACGGTAGACAATAACTCAATGATATTGTCAACCTTCGTTGACAGTAGACAGTAAATGAGTGCTTTGAAAAAATAACCCTGACAGCAGACGATAGACAGCCAAGGCGATGGACAATAAAATTGGTAGAAGCAGCTACAGAATCATTCATTGCTATGGACAACAATGCTAACAGTACTTTTTAGACAACAGATAATGGTTCAGAATTATGAGCAATATTTTTAACAGTAGAAAAAGACAGTAGATCAGTGCTATGAACAGTACCGTGGACAGTAGACTAGACAATCAGCCCAAGGCTGATAACAGTGACGATAGCAGACCACCTCGAGTTCGGTGTGTAGACAGTGATGCATGCAATGCGTTGTGAGGATTACGCTGTCAGTTCCGGCTCCCAGTGACTCAATCGGTGAGAGATTTTTTAGGCGACAAAATGCTCGTCACTTATCAGTAAACGTGGGAGGCTAGGGATTGTTTGAGCTGGCGATACATTTGAGTCCTTGCCCTCCACGGTATTTATTAAAGCCTTGTTGAACTCGCACGTCTCTTGTTGTTTGTGATCACCGCGGCTAGTGTTTGAGTTTGGACTACAGGGTGAAGGCAGAGTCGGCAAAGGCCAGATTTCTGGAATCAGTCCGTGTGATAAAGCGCTTCACACGTGTTTTGCTTGCCGCGATCTCGCTCTGTGTCGTGGGGGGAACTTTAGAGACAGTATGAAAACAGTGACTGAAAAGAAACACGTGACTGCTGCTTGGGGTAAATAAAGTGATAACAAAGAAATCTTGACCAAGCAAAACTAGACAAGCACAACTTTCAACCTTTCAGGATATTGCCCCTTCTTCAGGACGACACAAACAGATAACAAATTAAACGAGTTACTTAACTGAGAGAAAGACGATGGTTCACCAAGGCCACTGGACAGGAAATGTGGAGAAATGTGAACCATTGTATTTCTCTCAGTTAAGTAACTCGATATATTTATCTTTTTGTGTTGTCAGAATTCAGACTCACCTGTTCGTCACTAAACCAAATGTTTAATTTAGACTGAAACCTGTCGTTTACATACTTGTTTTTCGTATGTCTCTACCCACCCCACTCCCACCCACGCCTACATTTTTTAATCTCCATCCCCGGCTTTGTGTTGTTCTAAAATGTCGATAACGCGATGCAGCGCCCTTGTGTTGACACAAACCCTTAGGTCCCAAACAGCACAAAATATTCCCCAAAACGTAAGCCCTTTAACCGTTCCTTTCAAAACTATCCATTATAGCTTAAAGTCTCGTTTCACGTCTGTTTGTATGTTGCAAACTAACAGACAGGTGGGCAGGTGAATCAAACCATATGGTACTCACTCTGCAGCCGGCCGACAACCGCTGTCCCAGAGACCGTTTAAAATCCTAGAACACCAACGAATGTGCTGTCACCTTGTGACAAACGCAGCTGTTGGTGTTGGAGTGTGAGTGCAGCGCGCCACAATCTTTCCAACATTTCCTTGTAAAGGCCTCCGTTCTCGCCAGAAACCTGATCGTGCAAATGATACGTTAACAAATTTTTTCACTTTTTTTTTACCTTTAAACCGTTGTTTTCATTATTTCCTGTTTAGCATTTGTCGCTGTCCGTCTTACCGTCTGCATTTTCATCTACTTGATTATCTTCATAGTGAAAACCATGGTTATCCAAGGATGAAACATAAAAATCGTGCCCCTGAAAAGCCATCACAACTACATGCCAGTCTGTAAAAATTGAACGTATTTATGCCAGATAAAGCGCCGGACATGACCAAAAGTCAATGGACGGCAAATACCCACTGGAATATCTACAGCGAAGGAAAAGGAAAAACAAAACAGGAAAGATCTGAACAGACACGGAGAGACAACAAATGAGGGGAGCGTATGTGAATATCAGATCTGTGGCTATTTCTGGCCTGTGGTCAGCCATGTGTCGGATAGTGTAGTGCAGCCACAGTACTCTCACCATATATAGGCCCGTGTACTACAGCCTGGCAGAACTTATTTCAAAGTCCACTTTGTGCAGCAGAGGCTGCCTTGCTGTCACGTGACATCCCCTTCTGCCCAGATTTACTAATGTGCGAGTGGCAGTCACATGCAAACTTGCACGGAGGCGCGCGCGCGCACGCACACACAAGCGCGAGCACGAAAGCACTCACATACAACGGTACCCGCGTGATTTCTGAATGGTTCATTACTGGCTGACACTGTTTACTTTATGCTCTGCCCTACCGCCTCTTCTTTATGTTCGAGCCTCCCTCTTTTTAAAATAGAAATTCACTGTCAAGGGGACAACGGAAATGGTTTGTAAACCTTTTTGGGAAACAGATACTTTGGGAAAACCCGTTCGGTGGAAACTGTTTAGTGAAACTGTTTATAAGTCAAATTAAGGAATAGTCCATCCGGAAAGAGGGTTTTAGTTAAAACCAGTCTTATGCGGGAGCAGCGTCCGGTCTCACTCTAATCCAGTGTGTAATGGCAGACACCGCTGCAGACGAAAAAATGTTTTTGTCAGGCAGTTTGACTGTATTTAATGAAAAACAGAAAAAAATACAGAACATGAAAACTAAATTTTAAAAAAGTAAATCAAGAATGAGACCGTAACAAAAAGAATAAAAATAAAAAGACATGCCTGGAATAGAAAAGATGTCCCTTTTGCCATGCTTAGTACGTTTAGCAGAAAAGCGCAGTGAAAAAATATATCAGAATTCATAGCTCCTCGAGAAATGTTTGCTGTTACATGGAAGATTTCAGCCACAAGTACGTTTTGATTAACAAGCACCAAACTCCCAGGGCGGGCCTCTCGTTTTCAAGTTGTTTTTCCCAAACCGTTGGGACAAAACATACCAGAATACTGCAGGAGTCTGTTTGCTGAACAGGCCGGCGTGTGTCATAGGGCAAAGACGAAAATGTGTGTATGTGTGTGCATGCGTCCGGGTTGTTGCGTGCAGGTGCGTGAGTACGTGTACGTTCGTCCACGTGTATGCGTGTATGCATATCTATGTGTGTGCATGTATTCGTTCCAAGTCTTTATATTTAGCGCCCTGTCTGGGTGCGTTACTTTTAACTACTTTTCCCCTTTGAGTGCCCCCAAACCACGCTACGCATAATAATAGTATCATGTTTCTAGTTTTAAATACGTGCTTCTATTCTTCATCTCATTTTGCCAATTTTGAAACGGACAAAAAGTGACTATAGGGCTAAGTGACGAGCCGCCCGTCACAGCAACAGATGGCGCTGTCTGCAAGTGTTATCTGTTGACGTGAGATCTTCCCTGATCCTTGCCTGGAGCGGCGTGTTTTATCGATTTATTTGGACTTGAGAAGTGGAGAGCTGACATGCGCTCTTACTATGGTCTAAGGGGTTGGACGCCCTTTATGTTTATCTTCAGAACTGGCTTGCATGATCGCTTGTGTCCGTGTTTCGTGCATACACAATTCTTCACCTTTGGCGTGTTACATGACTGAAACAGCTACGGCACTTTGACGTATGTCAGAATTTTACGTACGGAAAATTTGAGAATTTGATCAGAAATTCATTTTTTTAAATACAAATCTTGTGTGTGTATTTGTGTGTGTTTGTGTAAATTCGTGTGCGTTTGTGTGTGTGTGTGTCTGTGTTCACGTGCGTATGCGTAAGTCCATGTGTGTGTGTGTGTGCGCGTGTCTGTGTTCACGTGCGTATGCGTAAGTCTATGTGTGCGTGCGTGTGTGTATGTGTGTGCGCGCGCGCACGCGCGTGCGGGCGCCTGGCTGCATGTTTTCATGCGTGCAGTGCAACAAACTGGAAAATGTTCTATATTTCGTTTTAAACAAAAACTTATGTGTGCGGATTTATATTTTCTTAATACCGTTTTGTTGTTGTTGTTGTTTTGTTTTGTTTTGTTTTATGACAGTACCACGGCATTTTCGACTTACACAGATACAATTACTGTTGGAACAAAACGATAAAAGATGCAGACGAAAGAGGTGAAATAAAAACATCTTCACCTAGATTGTAGTTTCTGAACTCTAGTAAAACTAGACGAGCACTTTATTCCTGTGTACAAGTGGAATTTAATGACAATAACTCGTGGACAACTCAGCTTCTCATACTGAAATGGACGACCTCCTGGAATAACAGCCTGCATGATTGTGCTTGATGGATCGGAAGTCGTCCTGAAACCTCCAGCAAGCGAGCCAGCTGATCGCCGCTGTGAGCGCGTTTCTGGCAAGTTCAGATCTACACCATAGACGGCACAACCCTTTACATCACCACCAGCGCATTCATTTTAGCAGCATTCTGGGAATTAACGCTGCGGGCCATGGGAATGATGAGGGTGAGCGGATGGTAATTATATGTGAGTGGTGAATAATGATCCTAGAGATGCTGGAGGTTGCGTGCGCATGCGTGAATGTGTGCTTTTGTCTGTGCGTTCACGTACGTGGGTGTGCATGCGTGTGGTGTGTGTGGGGGGGTGTGTGCGTGCGTGCGTGCGTGCGTGTGATGGCAGTAGTGGTCCTATTAAAATGTCAGTCTATGGCAGGGCACATTAAAACACAGTCAGAAGAAACATTTGCTTTTATCGGAACAACCAGATATACGTACGAAAGCTTGATTGTACGACACTTGAAGAAGTTCCTCTAAAGGCTTATTTCAAAAGGGGAGGCAGGTGCGCTTCGGATTACATTTCTTCACTTTGGGCCAGGTGTCTAAAAGTCAGGTTTATATACAGGCTTTACAGGTATAGCTACAGCTGGAGATAAGATGGGCATACTTTGCTAGGTGAGCTTGTGAGAGAATACAGTGGCGGACTCTATTGTACCTTGTATGATATAGATGTTTACTTACATCGCATTGTGTTGAATAGAATCTGTATGATATATCGTGTTGTGTTTGAAGATGTTTATGAGCATTGTGGTATGCTCGTGAACGTTGTATTTATGGCATTGATGTTGTGAATGGAGTTGTATCATTAGATGAAGAGGTCTGTGCAGAACTTGTTGTAAATGGAGTTGTATCGCTGGGCGTAGAGGTCTGTGCAGAGCTTGTTGTAAATGGAGTTGTATCGCTGGGCGTAGAGGTCAGTGCAGAGCTTGTTGTAAATGGAGTTGTGACATTGGCCGTAGAGGTCTGTGCAGAGCTTGTTGTATATGGAGTTGTATCGCTGGGCGTAGAGGTCTGTGCAAAGCTTGTTGTAAATGGAGTTGTGACATTGGCCGTAGAGGTCTGTGCAGAACTCAGTGTTGTTGACACGGTTGTCGTAACAGGTGGTGCTGTGACAAGTGGCGTAAGTTGTGTTGCCTGTCGGAAGACAAATCAAGATGACTTTAATTCATGATGGTTGCTGTATCATGCCGTGTACACTCGCGTACACAAAGGGACATCAATAGAAAAGTTATGCATAAACATGCATGTATAATATACTCAACTGCTTGTGTCATGAACTGGGATTGACAACCGACTATCGCGTTTCTGTCATTTTCGAATGGTCTTTGTGATCTGTCTTTATATTTTTGTTGTTGTTGTTGTTGTTGTTGTTGTTGTTGTTGTTGTTCAGAACGGAGGACATGTCCTTCACAGCTTCACATAGAAGTCCTCACCCCGCCCTCTTCACTCCCTGCTTTGTAGTTCCCCTTGTCCAAGCAACAAACAGCCCAGTTTTTATCACTTTTGCCGTAGGTTGCCTCATCTCAAGAAAAATAAACTAATCAACCTTTTTCTTGACTGTTTTTTAAATGACTGTAATAATCACTAAATCACATAATGCTGTCACTACGAAACTTTGCTTACAAAAGGAAGTAGGCAGGTCCCTCCAACACACACCAGCCCGGGGCAGCAGGCCAGACTGGATGCCGAAGTGTTCATACAGGCAATCTCATTCAACTGTTTGCACGGCTGAACAGACATGAAACAGCTACCTCATAAACCTCCCAAAGCACAATATAATAGCGAATGTTAAATACTATATCAAAATGCTAATCCATTTAGGCTTTTAAAAAATAACACATTAACTAATGTATTTTAAAATAGTAGCTATTTTTCTGACACTTTTCAGAACTTAAGCGAGGTTTTGATCTACCTATATTCAACACAAGCAAAATTAAGGTCCACACTAATCTAATGCATTTTAATATGTAAAATCTCACCTCACACATTTTCAAAAATAGTTTGTTAATCAGTTTGAGCTGGGTCGTTCAAAGTAAAGTTCAGAACACTCCGTCATGTCAGTAATGTTCAGAACAAACCATCATGTAAGTAATGTTCAGAACAAACCATCATGTCAGTAATGTTCAGAACAAGCCGTCATGTCAGTAACGTCCAGGCCCCGTATGCGAAAAACGCTAATAGTTTAGCTATTACAGAATAGCCGGCATGACGAGAATAAGTTCCTCGAATTCGAAAACCGAATAGCTTATTCTTCCTTTGTTATTTGGAAATATAAGGTCGACCCAGTAGCGAATCGCTTATTCCAAGTTTGCCGAAACAGCATTTCCAGAGACAAAAAATATCTGCTATTCGGGAGTTTAGTACTGTGTACATGCGTACGGGGCCAGAACACTCCGTCATGTCAGTCCAAGGAGGGGAAAATTTATGCTTTGAACCACGTGACTTACGATGCAGACGTTGGCCAGGTTGCAGTACAGAGGTTTGTTTGTGCAGCATTTCTGTGACGCCAGGGTAGACGTGCGACGGCACCCCAGTGCACCTTCGGGAACGCACACCTGTCCACAAAATGCCACGTGAAATTACACACAGGAGGAAATGTAGAAGGTACGAAGGACTTCGCAGTCAGTTAACCCACCGGAAAGCAACTTATATATAAAAACGCGCACATGCACACCTGTCCCTGCAACACCACTACACGGGTAAACGCGCGCACAAGCTGAACCCACCTGCAAATTCCCACACCATGCAGACACACATAAACACACATTCTGGCCCTTGATGGAAGAGGTCACCCACACCTGTCGACCGACTCGCTGGACATCTAATTACTGCGCCTTGAAATAGCTTTTCATGGATTTCTCGTAGCTTTTAAGATTTGTCCAGTGTTCTAACCAACACAGCAATGGTGTTGCCATTAAAGGTCTTTCTCAGCCTGACGAAAGCGAGTCCTAGTTTAGGAACAGGTGACCACATGTCACGAATCGGAGTACACATTCGTTTCGAATATGAAAGGCCTGGGAACTTTCTGTCTCACAAAAGGGCTCTTTTTATTGAGTCTAATAGATAAAACATGAGGGCAACACAGTTGTTAACTGAACTGCTTTACCGGGTTGATCGTTGTCTGCTGTGGTGTTGAAGTTGTCGGCAAAGGTGTCATGACGACCTGTGTTGTAGATTGACCGGGCTACAAACAAAACATAGGGGCTTTAAACAACATTCCACATTATTTATGTGGAAAGTTTACTTTCCTACAAAGACACTCACAAGTACATGTATTTTCCTTAGTCTCCATTTCATATAAGAGATTGAACGCACTTCGACATAGATCATTATCAGCATGACAGTTTTTTTCTGATTACAAACTCTTTTTTTTGTGTGTTCATCTCTTTATAATTCAAGTCCTTTATTTGAGACCTGAAATCTGCGATGATTTTTTTTAACATATAGTTTCGGTGTACTTTTTTCATTTTAACAAAAATGCAATTGAACAATCTGAAAAGTAACTTTCCGCTAGCTTTTCTATTTTCGCCAACATCTCCCAGATGTTGCCTAAATGTACTGACCGCCAGGTGGCGCTGGGCTGCAAAGGGACGTCAAGGAAATTTAGGAAGGGGCTGGCATTGCAAGTTCGCTTCGAGGTAGCGCTAGAAACTGGAGATTTTTTAATTTCTTCCTGTTCTTTTAATCCACGCTGCACGTCAAGCATCAGCAACAACAACAAACAAACAAACAAACAAACAAACTTACATTGGCCATCACACAAACGCCAGAAGAACACACCAGCCCTGGGCAGCAGGCTTGAGAACTTGCCAAAGTGTCGAGGCAGTTGACCTCGTTTACTTGTTTGCACGGCTGGAGGGACGGATATACGGGATTGTACGTTTAGACTTGTATTATTGATAACATATTTTAATACATATTTTAACATGCTTTAATACGTACTTTTAAACATACTTCTAATAGTATAATTTCTCAAAATACATGACGTCACTCTTATCAGGCTTTCCAGTTCATGTAGCAACTGGCGAGGCATTAAGAGCGGTGCTGCCGTGACAAGTACTGGAAACAGTCATCTGTTCAGGACAGTGATGCAAATGCCGTAAAGACAAATCAAAATGTAGCTGTCACGATATACACATTTTCCGGCAGGCGACGGGGCGTACGTACAGTCAAACAGTCGAGTTTGCTCCCAGAAATGGCTGGTAGGACATGTTCCGAATGTTTACCTGTCTTTATTTTCGTGTTTTAGTTCTTCCTGCACATGGGATCTCTTTTGCCTCGTGGACGAATTCGAACCGGTTCACTAATGAGCTTTGCTTAGGCAGGTTGACGAACCCTATAGCCATGTAAAACAAGCAGTGTCGATACTTAGACAACACTTACGATGCAGGTGTTGGCCAGGTTGCAGTACAGAGGTATGTTGGTACAGCATTTCTGTGACGGCAGGGTAGATGTGCGGCTGCAGCCCGTTGCATTTTCCGGCACGCACTGCTGTCCCTGCAACACCACTGCACATGTAAACACGCGCACAAGCTAAAGCCACCTGTAAGTTTCGGCCCCATGAAGACAAAACATAAACATAAGTATAACATACACAAGTGCACTGGCGGCCTTTTTTCTGGCAATGTTCTCTTTTATTTTACGTGCAGCTGATACAAATGTCTAAATGTGACTATAACGCTGTAACTTCAGTATTTATAAAGCTTTTACAATACTCGTGTTCGTTTGAAGAATCTGAATTAAGAAATTTCAGCTCAATTCGATTCAAATACAGATATGTCAAAAGCGAAGCGGGTTTCCGCTCAGCCTGTAAACCTTTCTGAGCAAATATAAATCAAAAGAATACAGATTTATTGTTAGCGCTAGCATACAGTTTCTAATCAAGACTATCCAGATATAGTTCTAAAAGCTGCGCTTCAAGTTCTCTCACTTTAGTGTCACAGCTACATGTTCGTCTTATTGATCATCATGGTTAGTCATTCGGAAAGACTTAACTTGCGCCCGGCGTCAATATCTCTTCTTAACGAATGGGAAATTCATAGTTACAGCTTATCAGTTATTGTTAGAGTGAGGTCATTACACGCGAAGTCAGTTTCTCACCCAGACCTTCACAGTTGCTATAGCAACGAGGACACAGACAATAGCTGGCACCCTCTCCATTCTTGTTAGCAGCTTGTGTCTTGTGTTGACCACCTTCTGTATGAGACAAGTTCAAAATGCTGCTTGTAGCTGTCAAATCTCATACTCGGTACAAAGGTTTTTTTAAAAAAATGACAGAAAGCAAAAAAGAAGGAAAATAAGCAAAGAAAGAAAAGAAAGAAAATTTTCCAAAGGACAACAAACCTTGTTTTCTTCTCGAGTAGTCTTCTTTCAGATCTTTTTTCCTGTCTTTGTTGATCAATTACTGTCAGCTAAACTTTTCTTTTATACAGGGCATCGGCTAGTCCACGACTAGCGTGAAGACTGTAGAATAACACACACCTGACAATAAAGGTTACCATTCTCGAGGGTCCCTGCTGTTCCACAAGAGGTTTCAAAGCGACTTGAAATAATATTCATTTTTCTGTCAGTCAAGTCGTAAAACATGTAATGGACAACTTTCGCCACGGGTACCCGTCTGTCATTGAGTGTACAGGATGTTTTTATTTGAGTGCTGACGCACAGCAAATTGTTTCCTAGTACAGGAAATTAATTTATTTATCTCTCAGTTTCTCTTCCTTCTTTCTTTCTGTCATTCTATCTGTCAGTCTGTTTGTCTGTCTGTCTCTTTCTTTTCATCCGTCCGTCTGTCTGCCTTTCTTTCTTTCTTTCTTTCTATGTAGCTCGATCACTAGGTTTAGCAAAACAAACAGAATAACAACGGTATCAACGCCTTCCCTTTTCTCCCCCCCCCCCCAACCACTCAACAAAAACCTGTTACTTTCTCAATAAAAAGAATAAAAATCTCCAGCCAAGTTGTTTACCTGTCCCTGATGTCGCAAAGCCGGAGCACATTTAGTGGGCAGGGTTTTTACTAATGGACAATTTATGTGGTCAGAATTGTTATGCTTTAAACTAAATGTTGTTTGGGAGCAAGGAAACGGACCTGCATTTATACCAAAATCATCACGTCATTTTAGTTTTTTATGGTAGACTCTTACGCCTAAACCAGAATTGCCTTTGTCAGACCTGAGGCATGTTGCCTCCAATATCTCTCTGGAAGAGCGACCTGCCCTTGTAAACTTGCACTCTATAAGCCAGTCGTGTGCAAAGCACTTTAAAATCACAATGGTAGACAGAAGAAACATAATCTGAGAAGTAATTCTATAACAAATAAGAATAAATGAATAGAATATGTGCGCTAACTGCACCAGGCAAAGCTACTACCCTACTTTTACTGCATGATATTAGCATTCGGCGCTACATGCTACTCGCTACACGCGACAGACCAACCACAAAAATTTGAAGACGTTCATGACATCAACTGCGTCAGGCCTGAAGATAAAACTTCATGATTACTTCGAGAGTGCCGCTTTCCTAATACCATCACATTTACCGAAATAAAAGGACAAGACCCATCATTTTCTACCCGTGCGCATTTTTCTATCCGTTTAGTTGTAAGCATTTCTAGAAGGCAGTCTCTTGTTAAATCATGCCTAATCGTAGCTTGTGTATATGCAGTCCCACGTGTGTCTGCTCGTTAACATGTCTAAGCAACATCGTCTTAATATGCACTTCATATGCGACTAAAGGTTAAGCAGCAAAACCCAAAACCACTCGCTTACTCACCCATTCAAATGTATGCACTCACAGGCACATGCACGCATGCAAACACCCACCGCATCCCCATCCCCGCCCCACCTACACATGCACACCCGTGTAAACAACACAGGGCTCTGTTGTTTTGTTCTTTCTTTCTTTTGCGCAACAACATTTGAAACCAAGGGTACAATTAAGGATCCTGCTATACAAAACACCCCTACCCCCAGTAAACTCTGCTTCTGTCTGTCTCGTCCTTCTCACACTTGTCTTTCAGGGCCCAGCGGCATTTGCTTGTCCTTGCCCATTCAAGAGTTCTTAGTGCCTGAAACTGTACCTTCCGCTATTTGTCTTTCCTTTTCTGTCCTCATTGTTTTAACCATTCAGTGTAATTCACCTTTCTTATTGGTACCCGGGGTATCTGGTTAGCAGCGCACCCCAGAGTTCTTTCATCATACCGCGTTTCGCTTGGGCCTGTCGGGAGTCGGCATTTAAACGCACACGAAAGTCAAGACCGGTTTGTGTACTCCGGACATCGGTACCTGTTGCCGACACGTGGCTTCTGAGGGGGGTGGGGGGGTGGGACACGAGTCCTTTTTCTCACACTGTTGGTGGTGTCACGGGCTAAGGTCAAGGTCAATAACATGTCGGGATCACATCGAGGACAGCTCTTATGTGCCATTGGCTGTATCGCCGGGTCACCGAGCGAGTGGGAAAGATGCTAGTAATGGCGACAGAATGTTCACCATAAGATTTAGTAGATTCTTCCTCCTTCGTACTAAAGCATAATGCGATACAGTATGCCAGGCCAGTAGATGTTATCATCCGGGTAAAGCTACAGGGATTTTTATTTTTTAGATGAAAGGAAATTTCCGGCGGAGAGACTTGGTGGGTGCTTGGCTGGCTGGCTGGATGGATGGATGGATGGAAGGATGGAATGATTAATGAACAAAAGATATTTAGTTGGCAGCTGTAGATACATACAGTATAACTTAGCGGTCTCCCATAGCTTTTAAAAACAGAGGTTTTTCTGTACTAGGCAGACTAGAATTTTTCTTTGAAAGTGCTAATAATGGTCTCCACCACAGCTATATTGCCAGAGCAGCAAATTAAGTCTGTCAATGACCGCGGGAACCTCTTAACTATGGCTGGAGTTCTGGGTATAACAAGAACAGACTGGTATTAGACTAGACTGGCTGGAACCCCTGACGACATGCTGCTCTGTACCCTGTACACTTCGCGTTTACATGTGTGTGTGTGGGTGTGTGTGCGGGGGGTGGGGGGTAAATGTCGCTGTGTTAAGCTGCTGGGATGGAGGGAGCGTTGGAAAGAAAGAATAAGCTCACGCTGTGATTGTGTGAGTGGACTTTATTGACGGAGAAATACAATAACTGGATAAGCCGGATTTAGTTTGAGGCAGAACAGGTCTTAAGACGACAGTGCAGTTGGAAGCGGCGAGAGAAGAACTTCTCTGGAATAGTTTCTGGAATCTCGGTAATCCTTGGAAAACCTGAAATAATACTGACGGGATTACATAAGGCATTTATCTGTACACCATCGACAGTTGATATCTCATAGTTGTAGCTAACGCTAAAACAACGACGAGAACGACGATGACGACGACGACGACGATGATGATGATGACGATGACGACGACGACGACAAGAATTAAATATTAATGGCATGAAACAATAAGTAAATTAATTTTAAAAATGTGGAAATGTGAAGAACGAACAGGTGCAGAAGTCAGACTTTCAGCAAAATGAACATTTCTTAGACGGGTTGAAACCTATTTTGTTGTCCGTTTTAACGACTAAGAGAAGTAAAATTAAAGCACATCACGTCGGTGAAGTGAACGTTCGTATATCTTACCAGGAAAGCTGAAGCGAAGATGTTGTTTATGTTGTCGACGAAAGTGATGTAGTAGGATCGGTAGAAGTAGAAGATTGGGTTATGTCTGCAGATGTAGTAGCTTCTGTGGTATCTGTAGACACACCACCCTGCATTGTACCCGTTGATGTAGTAGCCCCTGTGGTATTTGAAGACACACCGCCCTGCATTGTACCCGTTGATGTAGTAGCCCCTGTGGTATCTGTAGACACACCGCCCTGCATTGTACCCGTTGATGTAGTAGCCCCTGTGGTATTTGAAGACACGCCGCCCTGCATTGTACCAGTTGATGTAGTAGCCTCTGTGGTATTTGAAGACACACCGCCCTGCATTGTACCCGTTGATGTAGTAGCCCCTGTGGTATTTGAAGACACGCCGCCCTGCATTGTACCCGTTGATGTAGTAGCTTCTGTGGTATCTGAAGACACGCCGCCCTGCATTGTACCCGTTGATGTAGTAGCTTCTGTGGTATCTGTAGACACACCGCCCTGCATTGTACCCGTTGATGTAGTAGCCCCTGTGGTATTTGAAGACACACCGCCCTGCATTGTACCCGTTGATGTAGTAGCCCCTGTGGTATCTGTAGACACACCGCCCTGCATTGTACCCGTTGATGTAGTAGCCCCTGTGGTATTTGAAGACACACCGCCCTGCATTGTACCCGTTGATGTAGTAGCTTCTGTGGTATCTGTAGACACACCGCCCTGCATTGTACCCGTTGATGTAGTAGCCCCTGTGGTATTTGAAGACACGCCGCCCTGCATTGTACCCGTTGATGTAGTAACCTCTGTTGAGATTGGTGTGGAACCCACTGGTGTTGACGAGAGCGGTGTGGAACCCACTGGTGTTGACGAGAGCGGCGTGGAACCCACTGGTGTTGACGAGAGCGGCGTGGAACCCACTGGTGTTGACGAGAGCGGTGTGGAACCCACTGGTGTTGACGAGAGCGGCGTGGAACCCACTGGTGTTGACGAGAGCGGCGTGGAACCCACTGGTGTTGACGAGAGTGGCGTGGAACCCACTGGTGTTGACGAGAGTGGCGTGGAACCCACTGGTGTTGACGAGAGTGGTGTGGAACTCAGTGGTGTTGACGAGAGTGGTGTGGAACCCACTGGTGTTGACGAGAGCGGCGTGGAACCCACTGGTGTTGACGAGAGTGGTGTGGAACCCACTAGTGTTGACAAGAGTGTTGTGGAGCTTACTGGTGTTGATGAGAGTGGCGTAGAACTCATGGATGTTGTGACTGGCGTGGAACTCGCTGATGTTGACATTGGCGTGGAACCCACTGGTGTTGACGAGAGTGGTGTGGAACTCACTGGTGTTGACGACGTTGGCATGGAACTCACTGGTGTTGAAGACTTAAGCGTCGATATAGTGCTTACAGTAGAAGGAGTTGTTGGTGCAAATGTAGTTGTAATGGCCTATGAAGAAATACAGGCAGACAAACATATTACAAGTTAAAAGAATTACTCTCCCTCATATACAAATATCCACACCCACGCACAGAGCCCTGTGGATGTAAATTACAGGAGTGCAGAGTGGATCTGCAGATGATTCATTACATATTTAAATGCAGTACATCAGAGTGAAATGAAATTTATTTTACGTTATTTTTGGCTATGATTAATTTCATTCCTTTACGTCTCAGCTCGGCTGTAACGAGAATAGCGTAAGTTTTCTTCAGCATTCAAAATAGGGTTTCTTACATCTGTGTCGAATCCTTTCTCAATACCCTCCTTTAGTCTTTCACCAGGTCATGGAACGTGTAATCCAATTTCATTCCTCAGACATCAAGCTTCTTTTTTTTTTTTTAAACTGATTGAACTAAGCCAAGCGGGAATTAGACAGACAAGTCAACGTTTCAGGGCATGGCCCCTTCTTCAGGACGGCACAAACAGATAACAAATAACAATAACGTAGCTGACAAGAACGCTGATCCTGCTGTTTTTGTTGTACCTTTATTACCTCAGACCGCAGTCACCTGTTTCTTTTTTTAAAAAAACTTATCACCAACCCTATTTTTGACACTGTCTACGTCTCTGGTCCCTGCACCACCTCCCAGTCTCCATTTTTACTTCTGTTTGTATCTGACGAAAGAAGATTTAGCTAGACTTGCCAACTACATGCCCAGCAGATGAAAGGAGAGTAAAGCAAACTACACGACCAGACAAATAAGGGTTGTTTTTTATATCTTTATCGCATTAAAATGTTATATATGAAAGTCCAGAAAAACGTCTACTTACGTTAGACATCACACAAGTGCCGGAAACACAAACCAACCCTGGGCAGCAGGCACTGGTGGTCGCCGAAGTGTTCAGGCAGTTGATCTCATTCATCTGTTTGCAAGGCTGGACGAGACAAGCTTGTTAGTTACAACGTCCAGTTACACTGTCTTTGTCGGGTTACTTGGCTTTATTTTGAAGCAAGTACAAGAAGTTTTTACATCATCTATGAAGCATGCGCACAAAACCTGAGCTTTTCAGCTGCAGTGGGCAGAAAAGACTTTAAGAAATCTCTTCGTTTTTGTTTTCGACGAAATTTTTATAGGGAAAACTTGAAGTCTATGTGCACAAACACAAGATACACACGTCTGCATTTACGCCATTACGACCTATCACCTCTAGCCCCCCCCCCACCCCCCAAAATAAAAATCACAACCGTCGTATTAAAGAATTTAAATCAACTCATAGCAATCATGATCAAAAGAACTATTAGCCATCACCCGTCTTCAGAAATATTCTAAACAGTTTATTTGTAGAAAACAAACAAGATAAGCAAAGAAACGAACAGATGAAATGTCAGAGGTTTTAAATTTGAAAAACCGTTAGACCTACAATGCATGTGTTGGCCAGATTGCAGTACAGCGGTTTGTTAGTGCAGCATTTTTGTGACGGCAGGGTAGACGTGCGGCGGCAGCCCACAACATTTTCAGGCACGCACACCTGTCCACGAAAAAAACATCCAATATTTACTTGCACTGACAGCACCCCGTACTGCCCGCTCTGTAAAATCAGTAATTTAAAATTAATATATGGTCATGTGACAAAAAGACAAGCTTCGATCATAGAGGTTCTTAAAAGGTTTCCCTACTGAGCGGACACCGAGATTAAAAGTGTCAGACGTTGAACATCTCCAGGTACTTTTTCATAACGCTTTTTAGAAAGTGATTTTTAAAAAAAAAGTATTTTACATGGCGGTTTTCTGTGACAATAACTGTAGATGAAAGTTCAGAAAATACCAGCATAACAGGAATTGGCAGGACGCGATGTCACACAATGGTTTACCGGGTTAACTGTTGTTTGTGATGTTGTTTTAGTAGTTGTCGGTACAGATGTTGTAGTGGTCCGTGTTGTGGCTGGTGCTGTAGTAGGCTGTTGTGTTGTTGTTGTTGTTGTTGTTGTTGTTGCCGTCGTCGTGGTGGTACCAGTAGTTGTCACTGTACTTGTAGACTGCGGCGACTGCACATGAAAATAAGTCAAGGAACTTTTCACACAGAATAAAAGCGTCACTGTATAGAGGATTCGCTTCACAGTGAGTTACTATCAGACTTTCTAAACAACAATCAACGACTTTGGGTTACTTAGTACTAGCAGAGCCACTAGGTGGCGCTGCTAATGAAATTGTCTTGCGCCCTGTATGATCTATGATTCCTCAACTGCGGCTATTGCTCCTAAAGGTACCAAAGTAAAGTTTTACTGTAACATGCATGCTAAACCGATTACGTGCAGTCAGCTACACTGTAACATGCGTGCTAAACCGATTACGTG
>SMGT01002689.1:94295-112292 GCA_004794575.1 Lanistes nyassanus
CAAAGAACGTGACAGCGAATAAGAAAAAGAAGACGCAAGTCGCCTGCGTACAGCGGATGTAAAGCGTACAGCACGTGCCGTCTTAATTGTAACATAGGGCATGTTCGTGTAATCTTAATTGTAACATAGGGCATGTTCGTGTAATCTTAATTGTAACATAGGGCATTTTCGTGTAATCTTAATTGTAACACAGGGCATGTTCGTGTAATCGGACCAGCCGGTGATTAGGACCACTCCCGATGTGGTCCGATTAACCGGATTCGACTGTATTATTAACATCCAAAGAGTTTTCACTATTGACGCTGCTGGGAGTCCGCATTTCAATCCTCGTGGAAGTAGTCGAAAACTGTATTGTGATGTCAGGGCCTAAGCCTAAGGTTCGATTTTTCCTCAACACGCACAAGTTGATGCGCACGAAATGCCATCTTGCTGCCTGCTCGTTCGGCTTTCTGGATTTTTCTGGAAGGATCTATCGCTTTCTACAGAGTGTGTGCGTGTGTACGTGTGCGTGTCCGTGCGTGCGCGTGCAAAGAAATTACGAAATTTAATGTTATTCTGCATCTGCATGTGTGTGATCGATCTATCTGGCTAAATTGCTACTCTAGTAAAGACACAGGGACTATACAACAGGAGAAGGGTGGGTAGGTTAAACGAAATTCTACCTTCATTTGCAGCAGACGAGCTGACGTAAAGGAGAGGTATCGCTTCTTCAATTCGCCTGGAGGCAGATCAGAAGAGGACATTATGCTTCCGGTAATGAACTGTTCTTATCGCAACCAAGACAGATCGTTTTTTCCTTGAGGTGTGAGAACGAAATGGAAACACAACCATTCTTGTTCGATATTCGATAAACGAGTAATTTAATCGTGTGCATGTATTGGGCCAAAAACTTGCTGTGATTATGGTTATCCCACAGATCTGACATTTTCTTGCCTACCCTAACTTTTGCCACCTGTTCAAAAAAAAAAAAAAGTGCCTGCAGGCCGTTCTCATCTGAGCTATCATTGAGTCCACAAGGGACATAATTTTACACTAGGCCTACATGGATAGCTTCCCTTTCTTTCCACGAGGGAAAGTTTTTGATTATCATCGGCTCGATGTGGCGTGACGTTGGCACGATAGTTGTCAGGATCGAATAGCTGTCGGTTGGACATCCAGCTGCTTGGGTGCGTGATGTTGGCTGGATGCCGCCCTGACAGCTACCAGCACCAGCTGTCGCCTGGATATCAAACCCCGCGTCCGTGCTGCATCTGGACAATGGGGGTCCGCCACACCAAACGGCATAGTGACGTCAGGCCGCTGTCACACCGACATCGCAATATACTTCCCATGCTCCCCTCCCCATGTCTGCTTTTTGTTTCAGAAATAGCAACTCTTCACCTATTCTCAAAATTACCTCACAGCCTCCACCACATTCAAAAACATTCCTCATGCACCTCTAGCAAGCATATAACAGGAAGAAAATAGAATGTCTGTTACTTTTTTCACAACATAAAACAGCTTTCACTGAGAAACTTAACAATGTTTATCAGTTGTGTCACTGCTTAGACCGACTCTTCTCAGCATGCGTCCGCATTCCAGTCACACACTGTCCGCAAGAACTCTTATGCCTGTCTGCATTAACCTACAACTTCCTCTATTATGATACTTTTCCACCCATCTGTGACTGAAGGACGATCTGTATCCCAACCTGTGTTTCGTTCATCTCTCCCTCTGTGTGTTTGCTGCGTTCATCTCTCCCTCTGTGTGTGTGTGTGTTTTTCGTTGTTTTCACTGAGTATGTGCCTCGTCCGCGTGAAGTGTGCATGAAATGTGTTCTCGCGCGTTACAAATCCACATTTATTATTATTATTATTATAGCAAAATCAACTTCCTTTGATGTTGCCCCTCTTCTAGCCAAGTTTCTTTTCACAAGCTCTGGGAGGGGGGGGGGGAGAGAGAGAACAAAATCATTAAAACAGTAAGACTCCAGCAGACAATTACTTAAGTAAATTTTACTGATCGAAGAGTCTTAAAAAGTGAAAAGTCTATTTGCTGTTTGAAAGTCTACACTGATTGGTCAGAGCAGATGATGCATTTTATGAGATACAAAGTCTTGTCCTTGTCTTTCATATCAAAGAAAAACAGCGCTACAAAAACAGACAAAAAATGAACTACAGTGTCGCGGTTCCAGCCTCTAACACGACAGTAACAACAATTACAACCAGAACCAGAACCTAGAATTACTAGAGGGGGGGAAGGAAGGAAAAAAGGAAACATCCAAAGCTCACAGCCCTGGAATAGGCTCCGCACTTCTCAGTTTCGCTCTTTTCTTACAGTTACTATGATTAGTTTGAAATGTGCTGCTAAAAGAAAAAATTGCTATGCAGTTAATGGGTCTGTATTAGTCAGGATTTGCCCATGACCTTCTTTTGTTTGCATATCTGCAGCTGGTTTGGCATATTGTTTTATCTACAGTAGTCCCTCCTTATTCAGCAAAAAGTGCACGGCAAAATCATGCTGCAAAGCAGCTGGATGTCCAGCCGACAGCTAGTCTTGACAGCTATTGGGCCGACGTCACGCCGACATCATGCCGCCAAGCAGCTGGATGTCCAGCCGACAGGTAGTCTTGACAGCTACTGGGCCGACGTCACGCCGACATCACGCCAACATCATGCCGCCAAGCAGCTGGATGTCCAGCCGACAGCTAGTCTTGACAGCTACTGTGCCGACGTCACGCCGACATCACGCCAACATCATGCCGCAAAGCAGCTGGATGTCCAGCCGACAGCTAGTCTTGACAGCTACTGTGCCGACGTCACGCCGACATCACGCCAACATCATGCCGCCAAGCAGCTGGATGTCCAGCCGACAGGTAGTCCTGACAGCTATCGGGGCGACATCACGCCAACTTCATGCCACCAAGCAGTTGGATGTCCAGCCGACAGGTATTCCTGACCGTAATCGTGCTGACGTCACGCCGCCAGGTAATCAAAAACGCACGACCAGGCGGCATCGTGTCGTGCCGATGCAAGCCCGCTATCGCGTCTCCACCTATCGGCCGATACGAAATCGATGTGCTGCTCCGATAGCGGACCGCACAGGACGCACGATATCGTCCCGACCATTTCGCATAGCAGATTGCCGCCAGTAATCGCAGATCGGCCGTTTTGCACGCTGCCGAGCGCACAGCCCTCCGTTACGGCGGGGCCGGGTCAGCAATGCTAGTGATGAGGACGGCGATAAGGGTGGTTGACCTTATCATCGCTGTGAGAACGAGATAACCAGACAAGCTGCATATAGAGTGCTTCACAGAAGCATTGTAGAATCTTACTGACGAGTACAAGAACACCTATATAGTAACCACAGTCCGTCAAGCTAGGATCTGTCATCTCGGTGTATGAGAGTACCTCTATGGAAACCATTGTCCACCAAGATCAGATATCTCATGCGGGTGTGTAAGGATACCTATAGGTGGAAATTACGACCCTGACAGTCTGGAGCATAACGATCGATCGATCGCCTGTGCGTGAGAGGCGCAGGCATTATAGTCGTTATCCTGCAAGATTTTATTAAATAAAACTGCGCACACCTGCCCTGAGTAACTTGCTGCGCTGAGCAGTTGTTGCTGTGGGTAGGTACGGGTGACGACAACTATTGCCAAGTAGCGGTCCTCGGTGATTAAGTCCAGGTATGCTAAGCGTCACCCCCTGATCCCCGTGAGGTGAGGGGGGAGTCCATGGCGTAGTCACACGGCCCCAGTCTCCTTTGTAAGACTGTTGTCGCTCACGTGGGTGTGTGGTGGAGTTTTCACGACACCAGCAGGACACTAAACTATTGCATATGTATAAATAGCTCGCTCTATTTTACGCTCCCACACGCATCTGCCTTCCCGTCTGCCTGCTTGTCTGGACGATGCCCAGGTATCAAATTGGCAGCTAGGAGCATAGCATTCTCCGCAACAAATGATTTACATTAGCGACAAGGCCTGTTGTCCCCCACAACATCGCTTGAAGAAGCGCGGCAGTGCGTCGTCAACCCACATACGTAAAGGGAGGACACTCTTTATCCCGCCTGGCAGCGATATTCCTCTGAGCCGAACATCGTATCGGCAGATTTCTGGGTTCGTTCCCTCCCCTTCCCCGTCTTCTTACTTCATCTGACCTGAAACCTCGGTTGTGGCACACGTCTGAACAGTGACTTCCGAGTGACACAAATGTCTCACTAGAATTCTTCACGACCCTGTAGATACCACTCTCTCAGCAAGTTGTCGCCACCTGGACTCAAGAGCAGCCGAAATTAGCTTTTGCACGATCGCATGCTTGCACCTCTGTGAACAGGTACGTTCTTTGCGTGTGCGTGGGCGCGTCAGAACCATTTGTTAGGTGTGTAGACGTGGGGGGAAGGTGTAGGTAAGGGGAGAAAAATCGAGTCTGTCAATGTGTGTCAGGGTAGGGGGAGGTACGTGCGTTATTAGGGTATGGGTGTGGGACGCACGTCACGATTCAGATGGTTTACGTTACAGATAAGGTAAAAGTGCAGTCAGTATGCCACACGATCTCAGCTGCCAGTCCATATGCACAATCAGCGTTAGGCGCTTGGGGCCGATCTCGGTCTGCGCTAGGGTATCAAAGTGCGTTGTCGGGTGGATGACACTCAAAAAGAGCCGAGAGCAGTGGCGAGGAAAAGAAAGAGACTGGTCGAGGGACCATGACAGTTTTGCTGGAGAGGTGTCACCGGCGGCAGCTACGTTTTATTTCCCCCACGGCTATAAACGACTCCTATATGCTGCACAGAGGGCTTGCGTGACAGTGACATATTAGTTTCCTGCCGTGACGTCATGTCCCCTACCCCCCTCCCACAAGAACCTCTTCACAGACCTACACTAAACTACACCAGGTTCTTCACTAGACAAAGGAGATTCCATGTGCTGGTATAAATAAAAGGCGCGTACACGCCACCCTTTTCTGGGAGTAAAATGCAACTGTGCTGTCTTTGCGTCGTGTGTCGTCGGCCACTTTAAATGTGTGTAACTGACACACCCCCTCCTCCAACCGTCGGAGTTGCTGCAGCCATTGGAAAGAAAATCCTCACTCAACTTCCCTCGATCCCATTTGTGTGTGTGTGTGTGTAAACCTTTTAATTCACTGCAGAGTTTACAGCCTTTTGTTGTTCCTCGTTGCTATGGAAGCGCACGTCGATTAACACGCACAGTACCACGGAGCGTCCACCCGATCACCTTAGAGCTAAGTACACCGCAAGCACAGTACACTCGAGGAGAAAAAACTGACAGGTAAGCATTTTGAATTTGATCGGTGCAGGCCGCCAGCCGTCACGGTGTTTGCACACAGCACATATATACGCTCTGAACGTGCCCCGCCCCTGTGCGTGCAGCTGTCCTGCAGGTATGGCTTCTCGTCAATTCAGACGCTTAACCTGCATGTAGATCAGCTACACCTCTAAGTTGAAAGGATTTCCACTCTAGATTGCGTACACCTGTAAAGTAAATTTGCGGGATGCGTGACGTTTCTGTGTGATCGGTCGTGCACCAGCTGTTAAACAAGAACTTCTAGGACGTTCACGTACCAAATATCCGGCACTGACTACCACAGCGCCACCGGGTCAGTCAGTGTGCCAGGGCCAGAGACACGTGAGAGACGATGTTATTAATGCGTTTGTGTATAAAAGCCTCAGTTAGTCGGGGCACCTTTGAATAACCTCCTTAGAATACTTGACAGAGCCTGCCCAGCTCGGTACTCAACAGCTATAAATAGATTCTATAACGGGTAGATTCTAGGTCTAGCGACTGGACTTGCTTTCCTTCTCATGTTGAATCTAATAATGGATGTCAGCAAAGCGCTGGCAAATCAACCCCAGTCCCTTGACTGAACTTTCTTTCTTTACCAGCTGGATCTAGAAATATATCATCGCGAATTCAAACGCAGGCAGGTGTGCGGTTAGCGATCGCTAATTGAGATATTAGCACATTGGGTCGGGGTACAGTATTGTGACAAGAAACACTCATTTTAACGCTTTTATTGTATCACATTTTACACCAAACTCTGCGTTTCACAATACTCTTTTTTTTTTATTTACGCAAAGGAAATGTGCGTACGTCTCGCGCTTATAACAAATTTTAAAACAATCATGATAATCGCGTATTTTAATTCTTAACAGCATTGCTCCTATATAAATGATATACGTATCATTAACGATCTAGTTATAACTGAGGAGACGCTTAATCGATAAATGTTAACGTCTGGGTCATCGATCTGTATACATTTAATTTAGAGTTGTAATACTGAAACAGTAGATAGCTGTAGGAAAGTATCTTTGATCAACGAATATTAAGCAATTTTTAGTTCGCTCCTTGCGTTGATAACTGAAGTGTCTAACTCTACAGAAATGAAGCAAATACCCAAGCTGTGACAGTGATAGCGATGCCAGTTCAGTACAGGCGTGGATCCATGAGTTGTCTCAGTTGAGACCTGTCATTTGACGCTAGCAGGCCCGCTGCAGTGGTCACGAACACGGAGTGGTTTCTTCAATATAAAATGATTCGGAAGTATAAATAAATAAAACCATCGACATCTTGAGTCGAAATTTTGTCAGTTCTTCCGTGACGTCTTTCTGTTGATAAATGTCTTCATATTTCACGCACCTTTAAAGGTCGTTTCCATGCAGGTAGTATGAACATTCTGGGGGCGCTGATTATTACATTCTGGTTCATAGGTTTAAACAGAGATATCAGTTAACTCTTTGTGTCACAGCACTGACAAAACTGATATCCCAGTTGTTTTTTTTTAAAGTAGGCTTACGAATCGAAGCATCAACTGATCCAGCCCTGATCCAGTGGTCCACGGGATTCGCCACGGCTAGGCATCCGGTCAGGACTGAACCAGACACTGAATGAGCATCAAGAATGTCCAACGGTTCCGCTGGCCCGTATGACGACCACACCAGCCCCCATCGTGACGTCACGCAGGTGCAAGCCACTTCGTTGGTGGCGTGGGCCGTCTCGATCTTGATGTGGATGCTGGCGCTGGTGGAGCAGAACAGAGCGAGGCGGAGCCCGCAGGCCGCCGGCAGCGAGGAGGACGGGGGACAGGCGACAGTCGAGATATTGGAAGCTCCCTCCCACGGCTCTGCAGGCTGCAGCGACACAGACGGGCTTCCGAGGGAGCGCTCGGCTCCTGCCAAAGCCGGTCAGACTGGCGAGGTGGGGGGCGTCCAGAAAACGGCATCTTCTGCGATCCTTGCCGTCATTCCCACTGTGGAGCCGATCCTGAGAAGCTGCGTGGTCTTCGGTGCCATCATGTTTTACTTTTTTCTGTGCGACTACATCAAGGTACTGTATCGTGACATCGAACAGCAGCCCGATTTCGGGTCTAAAAAAAATGCAAGATATTTATAGAATTCTTGGCATTGTACCTGAGCGCATGCACGGATCATTGCTTCCCATGTAATTATTTGCTTTTTCATCAGAGTAGCATGCTGCTGGTACACCCTTTGCGCAAACTGATTATATTTTAGCGTTAATTTTTGTAGATTGTACTGACGGGTCGGGTATTCAAGTTTCACACCCACGATCCTTATTGTTTCACTAGTGAACATTCTAACAACAACAAGAAATAAATAAACGCCTTTAAAAGCTGAAACCGAAAGAAAACGAGAATGACCAGGGAAATATTTGGGGAGGAAGAAATTATAAATGGGACTCAATACGAAACACCCATCCCTCTGTTCAGATTTTTCCGGTACAGGAGCGGCAGTACAATCGCGATACCTTTCTCTTCCTCCTGTTTCTGCTGTTTCTCATCGCCGCCGTCTTCACGTTGTCTCCCTCCTCCGACAAGATCCTCAACAGGTAATGGCACCGCTCTCCAAAGCTAGGATATTTACTATCTCTCTACAATGGAAGTCTTATATACACGCTGCTAATGTTCAGACTCAATCAGAACAGTTATACATCCCGAGCGTCTCCCTGCAGGGACCAGACGGAAGAGTGGAAAGGCTGGATGCAAGTGTTGTTCGTCTGGTACCACTATTTCGCCGCCAAGGAATGGTACAACTGGATCCGCGTCTACATTGCCAGCTACGTTTGGATGACAGGTTTTGGTGAGACCCTAGTTCGCTAGTTAGTGAACCGTCTCGTGCGTCTTTTCCCTTCTTTTAAGGAAGTCGTTTAATGTTTTGAAAGTCAAAGAGAGGTGTTATATAAGCGCTGAACGTGCATTTTCTATAGATATTACGTGCTAATGGCGGCACGACTTAAATCAAATGTACTCTCCCATCTGAAGAGAGCAGACAATGATCTGGGAGAAACGAAATGCAGATGTGGGGTACAGAACTAGGACCGTCTGGCCCAGAGACCAACTATCGCAGTAGGGAAGTGGTTCACCTACTGATTACGTGATACCTTTTCTAACACTGAAACAGACCAGCTAATAGAAAAATTTTTCCTGTTGTTAGAGTGACCATGGTAACTTGACCTGATTTTTTTGTTTTCTGAAATCTTTTGGAAACAAAAGCTTCTCGATCAAGGTAACTGATTTATTTCATTAAAATAAACTCTGTAGCAGGAAGACTTCAGTTTAAAGCTCATTTTACTATGGATGTCAACCAGGATTTCTTACGAAGAAGCTAATCTTGAATGAAAATAAATTTGCAACACGTCACACCAGTTCTGTGATGACAGATTAGCTGTGGCGACGTTAATTGTGCAAACTCGCCTATAACGCTTCTAAATACGTTCGTACGTGTTCTTTTGCGCAGGCAATTTCTCGTTCTTCTGGGTCAGAGGCGACTACTCGCTGTGGCGCGTGCTCAAGATGTTGTTCCGGATGAACTTCTTGGTCATCGCCGTCACCATGGCCACGGAGAACGAGTACATGTTGTACTACATCTGCGCCATGCACACCTACTGGTTCCTTACCGTCTACGTCTTCATGCGAACCCTCAGGGCCTGGAACACGCACAGATACAAGATGGCCGCCAAGTTTGCCGCTTACGTCCTGTGCAACGCCCTCGTCTTCGAAATCCCCGGCGTCTGCTCTCGCCTCTTCCGGCCGCTGTGGTTTGTGTTTCAGTTCCACGATGGCGCGCACGACGTCATGCACGAATGGGAGTTCCGGGCGGGGCTGGACCACTGGGCCTGCCTGCTGGGCATGCTGTGCGCGTACAACTACCCGCACTTCGAGGCCTTCGTCAAGTACCTGGAGACAGACCCCGGCTGGTCCACGAGTGAACACAGAAAAAAACTGCTGCTCAAGGCTGCCATGATCTGCGGAGCCCTGCTGGCTGGCCTTATGTGGTACCTGTCGGTGATGAGGAAAGACAAGTTTGACTACAACAAAACCCATTGTTATTCTTCTCTCGTCCCGATACTGGTGTACATTGTGCTTCGAAATGCCTTTCCTATCTTGCGGCGCCACCATCTGGCATTGTTTGGACGTTTGGGAAAGATAACTCTGGAAACGTACCTATCTCAGCTGCATGTGTATCTGCAGTCCAACGCAAAGCATTTAATTCAGTACATTCCAGGATATACATTTCTGAACTTCGCATTAGCAACTATCATTTATCTGACCATTTCCCAAACGCTTTTTGACCTCACTCTCCGATTCAGTGATTTTTTTATCTGCAAAGACTGGAAAATAGGAGCCAAAAGGGCCAGTGTAGCAGGAGCTGTTTTTGGTATATCTGCTGCATTGAGCTTTGCAGTGTTGTTGCATGGAACCAGTATAAAACTTTGAAAAGCACACACATCCAGTTTTAAATAAGCCTGTGTACTAATTCTAAGATCGCTGTATATACACCCATACGTAAGTGGACATTAACATGAAGTGGAACAATGCAGCTGCTGTGTAAAGATGGAAAATTACAAGAGGATTAATAATTGACAGTGTATCTGAGTTTATGACGTGCGACCATAAATGTTGGTGCATGCATGTGCGTCTGTAAGGTGAAATGTGTGCACGTTCACATGCACATCATGATCACTGCCTATGTATATATACATGTACATCTACTAAGGGGGAAAATGAAGTTGCCTTTGAATTACGGGTGGATTAAATATTTTATTTGTTCAGAAACTGACCATAAATGTTTGTGTGTGTGTGCCTGAGAGAGAGAGAGAAAGGGAGAAGGACAGAAGATTCATCAGACAGTCCTAAAGAAGTGTCTAGTTCGGTGTATCCTAGTTTACAAAAGAATGACCTTGTGTCTTCATCATCACCAGAATAGGTAATTACTACCACTGCTGTTTAGTTTTTCTTTTCTCTCTAGCACACACTTTGTCAGACATTAAAGCCAGTCTTATGCCTTCTGCGGTCATATGCACTGCATGTACCACCTCGTATCTTGCCGCCGTACAAACACGAAGGTAAGTGTGTGAAAACATGAAGGGTGTGACGACCCGCGGGACTGAGTGCATGTGTGTGGGGAACAAGGCTCGTACTTCACACCCCTACCACACACCCAGTTTCACCGCTTGCACTTCCGCCAACCCCAGGCACGCCCAGTCGCCCGCCAGTTGACCCGGACAAGTCACAGCCACAAGATTACATGGATTATAAGATTATTAAGGGATTACGGATGAGGTATCATGCACACATGCCTAAGTAAATATACACAAACATATACATAGAGAAAGAGAGATCAAATAATTACACACATACAGTAGGTTGGTTTTATTGAGAAGTTCTGTCGCATTGTGTTATGAGTTCACACAGTGAAAGTCTGGCAGTTCGCTCACGCACTAACACGCGAATCCCACAGCCACAGATGGGGGTGGGGGTGGGGGTGGGGGTGGTGTCCTGCCGGACCATGGAACCCATCGCTGGTCCCTCACAGCAGGTACTGCAGACGTCCTGCTCTGCAGGGTGGTCGCTTGCCGTGGCGTGCCCGCTGCTGCTTGCACCCATTGCAGCTTGCACCCGATGTAGCTTGCACCCACTGCAGCTTGCATCCGATGTAGCTTGCACCCACTGCAGCTTGCATCCGATGTAGCTTGCACCCGATGTAGCTTGCACCCACTGCAGCTTGCACCCACTGCAGCTTGCATCCGATGTAGCTTGCACCCACTGCAGCTTGCACCCGATGTAGCTTGCACCCGATGTAGCTTGGACCCGCTGCCTGACGGCCTCATGGAGGGTGGCGACCCTGGTCCGCGCGCCTCTGACACCCGGTGCTTCTTGGCACCCCCCTGCCCAGTGCCCCGTGCCAACTAATGGCAGCGATGACAGGCCACCTGGTCCTTTGGTGCCAGTTGTCGGGCTCCCTGCTCCTCGAGCTGGGATGTCAGAGACTGCGCTCAGTCTCTCACAGGCGAGGTCAGTCCAGGTTACGGCCACACGCGCACAGAAAGGAAGGTGCGGCAGGTGTGCAAATTAACCACAATTCCCTAGTCGGCGACTGCCAGCAAGTAACACTACACACACTCGGTAGAGTGGGCCCCTCCTGACAGACTTGCTGCTTGCGGAGTTGCTAATGTTCAGGGCCACACAGTCCCTTCTATATCAAGTGGGACAAAGGGGCATTTTTTTTAAAGATTATAACTTCCTGAAGGGAGGATGCAAGTCCCCAAAGATGGCGGAAAGAATACTATTTACTCTACCAATGGGTCGAAGTGTTACTAGTATTGTCAGACCCGCGGGTTGGCCGGTTCTCGACAATGGTTTCAAACACATCAGATTTTTGTTCTCTCTCTTCCCTTACCCTCTGACAGGCTTGCGCAGCCACCTGAAACAGCAGCCTGTGGTATTGCTTTCCACCTTCCTGCCCAAATCTCACTGAGTCTCCCTCTCTCCATACTCTGGCCTCACTCTCACTGAGCAGGTTCATCACAAAGGGGGTGTTTCGCATGGGAGCTTGAAGCCTGCAGGTCCCACCCTGCTTGGGCAGAATGTTATCAGTCCAGAGATCTCGACTAAGCTTCTTCCATGCCTGCTTGAAGACAAACTGTCAACTGCAATGACAACAGAGGAGAGCAGCCCATTATTGGGAGAAATAAAATGACAAAGAAATCTGCTCTGTAATGAGGTGAAAACCAGGATTGGCAAGATGAGCTATGAGGTGAATTCCAGGATTGGCAAGATGAGCAATGAGGTAAAATCCAGGATTGGCAAGATAAGCTATGAGGTGATACAACTGTAAATGTAAGCTTTTCTTTGAGTTGTGATTTGCTATACAAATTGTGATTTCCAGCACAACACCAGATAAAACATAACTTTATCCAAACACAAGTCTTGACAGAGGACAGAGAAAAATAATTTATACACGTACAAATTTTAATCGTACTCTCCCAACTAGCACTTCGCATCTGCTTGTGATCAAGTAAATAAAGATATTTGCCTTTGTGCTTATTTGTCACACTGACTTTAGAAACAAAAAAGGCACAACAATTCAAATCATATCAAATCATTTTCATCATTCAAATCATATTTATTTCAAACCCATCTCTTCTCCCATTTTAAACAACTACATTTTTGAAATTTATTTCTGGTCTTCAAATTCTTTCTAAATTTGGTGAAAACCGAAAATGGGAACAAAATTCTTTTCACTTATCCATGTATTAATCCTCTCTGACCATTCCATGATAATCTTCTATCACTTATAATGCCAATTATTATCCACTTCTGTAATCCTTTATTCCTCATTTATTTTTGAAAAACCTTGCCAAAAAAAAACCCACAGGTAAGAGATGACATAAAGAAATTCCCACCTTTAGCCAGTTCAAGAGCAAAGATATAAGACAACATGACTGCCCCATCAAAAGATCCCCTAAATTTTTGTTCAGTACTGTGTGCTGATATTGCTTATTTCTTAAACTTTTAATTGGGTTGAGTTCCAACAAGACAACTGTATGATAAGTACTTGTCACCCAGATGAGATAGTACTTGTCACTCAGTACTTGTCACCCAGATAGTACTTGTCACCCAGATAGTGCCACCTGTTTAAAGTGCCAGCTGTAAATAGAACTAGCTGTTTACAGGTACAGAGCTACCTGTTTACAGTGCCTGCTACTTGCCGTTACAGTTGCAAAGTTATACAACCTTGTCAGTTGTTGCTTCAAGCCTAAAAAAAAACCCCAAGACACAGAAGAAGCAACGTGGCTTCAAAGTGTGAAGCAGAAAATATACAGCAATAAAAACTCTATTCATTTTTCTCCAAAACTCTTTCAAAGAAACTTAGTTTCATCGTTTACCTCATGATTATGTTACCACGTTTCTCATGTCACCTTTTCGATGCACCTGTCAGCGAGGGTGTTGAAGTCTGTACGTCCCGGTGAGCCCTCTGAGGCAGAGGCCGCACTTCAACAATACTGTCATGAAGAATGCCAGCTGTTTCCAGGCTTTTATCATCAGCGATGACAATATTATGATAATACCACTGCTGCTGAGAAGCTGGAATCTGTAACTAGATTGTTAAAAAAAAAACAACCTGCAGAGACTATTTCCTAATCTTATACCATGTTCTTAAGGGACCACACCTCTTGGTCTACTGTTAAACTCAATTACCGCTGTTGACGAACTGAAAATGAATAATGCTGCAGAAAACACATCAATAAAAAATTTTCACTGAGCAGAATGGTGCAATGACAACGAAATATTTGTGTCTTTGCATTTTAATATACTTTATAGCACATCAAAAATCCAAAAGGAAATCTCTCTATATGCTGAACAAGTATAAAGTGATGAATGCTTTGCAGACCATTATTACACCAGGTTATCAATTACAGTGCACACAACTACAAATTTTAATGCAGGTACTGGTAATGTACATATATAACATGCACCTGTCTCACAAGCTCCTCCTTCAGCAGACGCACTGGCACTGTGGGGTTTAAATCCATGTCAAAATGGGTCACCATAAGTCTTTTGGCCAGCACCAAGTGTATTGTGATGAAAACATTGTCCGTTACTGCCATAGCGATTTTAATATTATCTGCAATTTGGTACACTTTGTCAGGATTGCCCAGTTCCTGAAATCCACAAAAAGGTATAGTATTCACAATTTGTAAACCACTTGTGACTTAAATCTACAGAGAAAAGAAACATGTGACTGCGGCTTGGGGTGATAAATGTACAACAAAAAGAACTTAGCCAAGCGAGAATTAGACAACAAGTCACCGTTTCAGGGCATGGCCCCTTCAGGACAGTACAAACAGATAACACATAAAAATAACTTAGCTGACAAGAACGCTGATCATGCAAAGTTATTTTTATTTGTTGTCTGTAACTCTCTGTGCCGTCTTGAAGAAGGGGCCATGTCCTGAAACGTTGACTTGTCTTATTCTCGCTTGGCTAAGTTCTTTTTGTTGTACATTCAGATTCAGATCTACTCTAGTAAGAAACAGGTCCACATGTTTGAATAAACATAAAGTAAAATCACTATACCCACTAAAAAACAAACAAAAAAAATCAAAGGTCTAACGAGCAGTGATCCGTTGTAAGGAGCTAATATCATTGATTATCAATATTTGAAAAATCCCCTCATGCTCATAAGTATAACTCAACTATGGCTTTCAGTTTGAAAGACTAGACTAGCCGTTTATTACAGAATACAGCACTTTAGTTGTACTAGTAAACTAGTATTAGTAACTAGACCTTTTTGGATGCAATCATCCTACTACTAGTACTACGTCTCCTGTGCCGACAGCAGCTTACCGAAAGTTGGTGCTACCAGAATGCACACAATATACTGCCTATATAGCTCAGTGGGATGACAGCACAGAGAAATGTTTAACTGCGCTCGCATTGCCATGATACTGTACCCGTGGCCATACGAGGTCCCTCACATCACATCTTCCTGCAAGGGGGCGGTAATTTGATAAAGAGTAGCATCCCTTGATCGCGAAGCTGCAAGACATTCAAACTAGACATGTACAGAAAGTGAAAACCACAATATTTCGATCCATGTTTTTTTTATTATTTTTCTGTAAATACCGCATCAAGAGCCGAAACATTAATATCAATTTGAGCTGGCCAGTCTAATTATACGGCTGACTTTGGTTTATTGCTTAATATTATGGGGCATTGCAGTCCCTAAGTTAAGTTGGGATCAAGATTGAAGAACATTCCTGCAACTAAACGTTCTCTACTTCACCTCAAGGCTACAGTCACAGTGCACTATACAGTTTGCTGGGAGCTAGGAGGTGACTTTAAAACTGACTGTGGCAACAGGTGCAGTTAAAATACTTTGTCAACGGCTGAGGATTAGGCGAAAGAAACATTTTTCTTGGTCGATCGAAAAAATGTTTGGAATTTTTTTTACAATTTTTACTAATTTGTTCACTTTGACTTTGTATTTTTTTAAGGGGAAATTGTCAAATTGAGTTTTTTTCGATAAAGAAGAAAAAGACAACAGGTTCATTTATCCGATCCCCAGGAGTTGAAAGGGCAACCCAGGAGTTCAAAGCATCAAGATGCAAACTGCTACTCCTGTGGAGGTATTTCATCCGAGCTTTTAAAAAAAAAGTCTCGCAGCAATGTCATGTTTCCTGCTATAACCAGACACAAGGAAGCATTCCTCCAGTTCTGCCTTCAGCTGCAGGCACAGTATGCCTGCTCCGTTTTGCATGGGATGCACCTGGATTTTGTGTTTGTGGATAAATAATTCGTGCCAACGAATCCAAGGTGATGGAGATAATCATAGCAGTGACTGTCAAGGTGGCACCCCATTGTACTTCGCATGTGAACATGTTGAACATGTGAGCCCGTCTTCAGCCAGGTCATGATACACTAACACAGCCCACATACAGCTTTCTTTCTTTTTGCTTGTGCCTATAGCCAAACAGTGGAAAACTTTAACGTCTGACATCCACCAGTTGCACACAGGTTACAGGCTTTGACAGTGAGAAGTACACTTGAAATACACTTGATAGCTCTTGCATCCTTTTACACTGGAAAGTCTTGAGAATTTTTGCAGAACCCCGAGGGATAAACATACACTGGAATGCCAAAACTTAAGATGAAGGTGGAAAGGGAAAATTGCAATTTTTATTGCCCATGTTATGTCATCAGTGTGTCAACATAAAGTGATGGGGAAAAGCACAGCAAGCTTTGTTAACATTTATTGTCTTTTTCACTCGATGATGTTACACTCAAGCAGCGTAGATCATATGATCTTGCAAAACTGAATCTTCTACATCAAATCACATGGCAGCCACAAAAAAGTGAAAAAGACGAAACTAAGTTCTGAGCAACGAAAAAAGAATTTGCACACCCATCGAGAACGCTACAGATACATGCAGGAGGAAATAAAATTAAAAAAGAAATGTAGGAAAAGAAAGATGTGCAAGTGATATCCTAAGCAAATTGCTGACCAATTTGGTGCAACAAACGGAAGCACTGCACTAACATCGTTCCATGGTCTCCATGTGTACTGGTGCATGCAACAGGACTGAAAATGATTTCTCTGACAAATCATTCTCCAGTTGACTTGAATCTTCAAACATTTTATTCAATCCCAGAAAACCAGAAGCCATGAATGATAAATATGAACTGTGCACATTGCTCTTTATGCCTTGAATGTACCTAGGGTTATTTTCATTCATTTTTTTCATTTAATTACTGTAAAAGTGTTAAGCATCTCCACTGCACTGGTCACTGTTCATTAAATACTGGCCACTTAAAAATATATGTACAAGTGTGTGTGTGTATATATATATTTCTATAATATGAGCTTCAAAGGAAAAAAGTGCCAAAACTGCATATGACAGCCCCTCATTTATAAGTACCTACCTGGCAACAAAGGCTGCATGACCCCCTCAAACCTACAATGAGAATTGCTGTGAGGAGTCAAGTAAAGAAAACAGAAAAATATTCCAAAAGCACTGAAAATAAATCCACTACAAAGCACGTTTCTGCTATGAACGTATACCATCACATGCAAAGTCTTGCACGTGCATGTTTACACACAATCATAGCTAGTCACTTATTTGAGGTACTTTGGTCAGTTTGTTATATTGTTCATTATGTACCTTCTGTAGTTTCATACATCCTATGTACAAAAGCCTATACATTTATATATAATATCAAAGAATATCTACAGCTGGAGTTCTACAATGTTATGATCCTGGCAACCAGCAAGACGAAAAGACCAGCACAAAAGTTATACATGTATATAAATCAAACCTAGCTGAAGACTTGCATCCCCCCCCCCACCACCCCCAATAAAAGCCAAAATAATTTGAACAATTTGCATAAACTGTGTATGTGAAGATACCCTTCAGTATCGTACAATTCACATGCATGCAAGAAAGTTAATTTGCGTAACAGCTTGTTCAGAAATAACAATTTCCTCCACAAATTTGATTACAAATTCTTCCGTGGCTCACAAGACCTCTCGCTAAGGATCTTCCTTTTCTAGCAGAAAAATTGGATGTGTATTTTTCATTTTGTCGCCACAGCACAGTGACTAGCTTTATTCAACTCGATGTTCAGTATAAATCTAATGCAACAAATTAACCTGATGCTCTTCAGCTATACACGTATCCCTAAAACAATTTTTCTAAAATGTCTTTTGCAAAAAATATCATTTATGACCTGGCCACAGAGAACTGATCCCTAGGAAGGCCATATCCCTTTTTTTTTCTCTCTATAAAAAAGTCTGTAAAAAAAAATGTCTATAAATGAGAAATATATATAGGTTAGCTGAACTGACAAAATAAATCTGTTTAGGCAATTAGCGTTACTCTCTTACAATTCCTGTCTCATTACATATCATTGACAACAGGTGGAAACATTGCTACCTTACAAATATCCAATGTACTTCAAAGCGCAGTGCTAACAATTTACAGATATTTTTTGGTAAACTTCAGGATTTAGTCCAAAGACACCAGGTCAGATATGAAATCAGCTTCAAGTGAGTCTTAACACAACTATTCTTTTACATTTCTGGCAGAATTGGTGTATCACAGCACTAAGATAACCGTCTAAAACAACAGTTGGAATTGGTTTTTACCTGGTTTGGCATAACTGACAGAAACATACAAGGTCTGCAAAGCTGTGCTAT